>RJWJ010013042.1:0-40472 GCA_004363605.1 Indri indri
CCTGCCCAGAGCCATGACCACGGCGTGAGGCTCAGGAAGAGGACCCCAGGTCCCCGGGAGGCAGTCCCAGCAGGCACAGCGGGCAGAACTCGGCCTTTAAAATTCCCTCAACATCCAGGTTGGAATAAAATGGGCTTTCTGCTCCACCTCTGTCCACGCCCCAGGTTGGAGGAACCAGGACCCACGTGGCAGGTGGAGGCCCCTCCCCCTGGCACCCGCGGAAGCCCAGCCGCCCCTTACCCGACTTGTCGGTGCCTCTTGCCATCCTCGCCTGCGCCCAGCCTGTTGAGCGACGGGGACCGGCTGCGGGGACCGGGGATGTAGTTCCCGATGGTCTTCACTGCACCATCGGGCCTGCTGGGCGTCGGCTGCAGCAGCTGCGGCGAGAGGCTGCGGTGGGAGGCGGCTGTGGGGCAGACGGCCCACTCGGGCACGCTGGCATTGAGGTTGTTGTCGCTGTTGGAGCGCAGCAGGACCCGGGGGGCGGCCAGCGTGTTGGGGGGCCGCCGCCTCCGGTTGGAGTACGCCGGGGCCTCTCGGAAGGGCACTGTGGGGGAGAGGACAGGGAGAGAGGTGGGTGAGTGACTCTGAGCTGCGGTCGGCACCGGCCTGCATGCGTCCAAGCCCCCATGCGAGCCAGGGGAGGGGGCTGTGAGCTCTGTGCCCTGTCCCCAGCGGGACCCCACCAGGCCAGAACTCACCCCTGACACAGAAGCAGAGACAGGTGGAGACGCAGAACGGCCCTACTGCAGGGAGACTCAAGCCAATGCTGCACATGGAAGGGACACCGAGTCTGAGCTTCCATCGGGCAGCCCAGGAGATGCCGGCCAGCCCTGACCCATGTGAAGAGGGGCCGCCCCATCTCACAGAGCAGTTGGGACACTCGGCTGGGGCAGAGCTCCGCTTCCTGAACTTGGCCTCTGTGACAGGCTGAATTTTGACACCCACCCCCACTGCATTTGTCAAAGCCCTAAGCCCGCTCCCCGCATCTCGGAATGCGACCGTATTTGGAGATGGTCTTTACGGAGGTGATTCAAGGGTAGGTGGTCATTAGGGTGGGCCCTAATCTGATAGGACTGGTGTCCCTATAAGAAGAGGAGATCAGGACACGGTCACACACAGAGGGATGACTGCAGAGGACACAGGGAGAAGGCAGCCATCCGCAAGCCAAGGAGGCCTCAGTAGGGACCAACCCTGAGACACCTTGATCTCTGACTTCCAGCTTCCGGACTGTGAGACAACACATAGCTGGTGTTTAAGCTGCCCTGTCTGTGGTGCTTCCGTCGCAGCAGCCTGAGCAAACCAACAGACTCCAAATCTGCTGGTCGCCACGAGTCCACTTCAACCCTAACCACGAACACCCCTTCCTCTATCCCATCGGCCTGGTCACGGGAGGGGGCAGATGTGGACATACCTCATCTGGCTTCCAATGGAGCTCTAGCTTGCACAAAGCCCTTGCTGTCCTGATTCAATGTGCCCAGGGGCTTAGAACGAAGGCAGCAGCCCCCAGGAGCCCTGAGGGGTGGCAGCCACTCCGCAGCAGCCTGGGCTGCTCAGAGGGCTGGAGCCCAAAACAGCAGCCGTCCTTTCCAAGACTGAGCATCTCCAGGAATGTGGCCCTCCGAGCCGCAGGGCAATGGCAGAGGCCACTGACCGCCCGAAATGCCAGGCTCTTCCCAGCTCTTTGATGCCCAAGGCAGCTTTTCCCACTGGCCACGGAATTTACACCCTGGGGGCAGAAGCTACACTGGCTCTAAAGTTCACGCCGCCCATGGCCAGGGCTACCCTTTGGTCAACAGGAAGCTGCAAGGCCAGTGAAAGCCATGTCCTCCCAGGGGGAGTGAACCTGGGGAAGAGACCTTAATGCCTCAAAGGAGAAGAATGTCACAAGTAATTCAGGACACAAGTGGTACCAGCAGAGTTCATGGGGCCAGAGGCGGTGCTGGCAGAGCTCACGGGAGACAGCTATGACCCAGAGCACCTTCCCCACCCCCACAAGGGAGGGCAGCCCGGGAGAACGGAGCCCGCAGCCAAGCCTGGGCAGCCACACAGAAAGGCACGAGGCTCCCTGGGGACACACGTTTGGCTCACATAGTTGGGCTTCAGTACAGCTGGTGAGAATTTGGAAGTGACACATAGGGAGGTCACAGTACCCCAGTTAGGCTGCAGTACACTGCACTCTCATCTGCTTCCTTTGAAGCCTTCTGTCTGGGAGGACACACCGCCAAGCCACCTGGGCTCTTCAGCCGGGACTTTCATCCTCTCTCAGCTTCTCCAAGCAAAGGAATCCCCGAACACCGACAAGGAAGGAAAGGCTGGCAGCCTCCTCCCTGGACACCTCTATCTCAGGGCCAGAGGCCGCCCTCTTGAGGAGCTTGGCCAGGCCCACTACTGTCACCCCTGAGAAAGACCTCCTCCTGGGGATGGTCCCTGAGTTTGGGTTCTGCTGCTCATGAGGGAAAACCACATCAGTACCCCTCCCTCTGAGAGGGCAGAGGCTAAAAAAAAAACTCGTGCAATGATTGAGCGTTTACCATTGAGGCTTTGGAAAACACAGTCGGCTGCGAGAGCTTCTGGGTGATCCGGGAACTGCCTGCCATGGTGGGGGTGGGGTGCGGTGGCTTAAAAGACCTTGCAAAGGGCTGGCAAGCCCACAGTCTCAGAGAGCAACTATCTGTTACGTACAGAGACCACGGGCTGGAGGACCGTATTAGTGTGACAGTCAGAACCTCAAGCAGAAACAGCGAGTGAGGGCAGCCCCAGAGCCCCCTTGGCCTCCCGGAGCACCAGCACAAGGCCAGGGCTCTCCCCGACCACGTGGAAGGGACCCCACGTGGCTCCTGGTCAAGGAAACGCTGCCTCCCACGACTGACACTGCCTCATACCGAGCTGCCCTGTCCCCTGGCGATGCAGCCAATTTCTTTCTCTGACCCATGTACCTGGGGAAGGTATTAACACCCTTGGCAGCAAAGCCTGGGGAGAGCCCTGCCCCTTACCAAGATAAACCCCTTAGCAAAGGAAAGTCTATGAAACAACAGAACAGATGCAGAATTAACCTAACACCATAAGCCGCAGGTGAAATTTTCATGCTGTTCATGGTTGATAAAAATTGAAGTCCCAGAAGGTAAATTTTGGTGAATAATGTCAGAAAATAGGCACGGATCAAAAACTGGTTTTTTTTTTATATATATAAATTCCAAAGAATCAGTCTGAAGAGTAGGGACTTTGAGAGGGAGAAGAATTCATGTGGTGGGAGAGACCCTCGAATGATTAAAGGATACGAGAACTGGGGCATTTTCAAAGACACTTTACCCTGAACAGCAAGCCGCTCGCTCAGATAGAGTCACACAGGTGACATTAGGGTGAACATTTTAATGAAAATTACCTTGCTTAATTACTAAGATTCATATTAAATCAGTTTCTGGGGCACTGAAATTTCATCAGTGTTTATTTTATGACGAGCTTGGGCTGGGAAATACCTTCCTAATTTCTTTAAAGTGACATCTTCATCAATCTTCTTGGTTTCACAAAACGAAAGCTCTCTGACAAAACTAATCTAACTGGAACCATCCGTGGAAAGGATGATTTTTGTGAAAAGGGTTAAAAATAACTCTTTTCCTGTCTGAAAATGATTAATATTCCACCCAACTGTTTCCTTCTTTCAGGCAATCTGCAAACTCTTAAGTGGGTGGATATTTTCTTAGCTGTCTGAACATGTGTTTATATATTTTTTTCCCCACAATAAAAATCACACAAGGTATGATAAAAAGCGTATGCACTTTTAAAGTCTGCCACGCTGCCTTTTCCATCCACTCCCTGAAACAGCAACCCAGGGGCGGCCAAGCAGAGCCGAGCGTGGTCCGGGAGGCGTCCGCCCATTCGGTACAGCCGGCCATGTGCCCGACCTTCCCCAGCAAGCGCCTGGCAGCTCTCCGGTAACCAGCAGGCTCGAGTCGAAACTTCCTTTATTCCTCCTAGGACTTAGTTCCTAACGAGCTCTGCGGCCCGGTCGCCACGGACGGGCATCCTGGAATGCAATTCCACAGGGCGCCGGAGGCTTGAAAGCCTCATACAATAAAACGGCACCTTCAACCGTGTTAATATTCCAGACCAACTCCAACAAAACCGTATCATGAACCAGAAGTAATTATTCCCTTGCATGACACGGATTAACAACCAGTAATTTGAGGAGGCACCGGCGTCCCCCTCTGCCCCCGAGCATCCGTCAGAAACGGCTCGTTCCCGCGCCCCGGCTCCCTGCGGCTGCTTCCTTACCTTCCTTCTTGGTGAAGGCATTTAACAAAGACTTCATCTTCCCTCTGACTTTGGCAGCGGTCCGCTCATTATATAACCTTCTCGGACGGGAGGAAGGAAAGGCGCGCGGCCCGGCCCCTCGGTGCGAGAGCGGCTGGGACCCGGGGAGAGGTGGCGGGCGTCTGGGCTCGGAGCACTTCCGAGCATAGCTGGGCACGCCAGACCCAGCGCGCTGGTGACAAAGCCCACCCCATATTCTGTCTGTCAGCTGGGAACCAACTGTGCGTAGACTGGGGCTGCTCAGAGCCGGCTACCTCTCGCGGTGCTCGTCATGTGAGCCGAGCCACTCCGCTTTCGTGCTCAGGGCATCGAGGAAGAGGCAGCCTGGAGGGCTAGTGGGGACAGGTGTCCTCAAGCTGGCGGCCGGGAGACGCCGGGAGGCATTTGTGAGCTCGAGCCCCACTTATCCAAGGAAAGTCGGGCTGCTGCCGTGCGCTCCATCGCCTGTGGCTAAATATAACCCGCTGTGCTTTTCTGTTTTTTTTTTTTTTTAATTTTCAGAAGAAAAAGCCAAGTTTGTTTGTCAGCGAGCAGATGTGGCAGGAAAGTTAAAGGGAACAAACACCCAAGTACCAGATAAGCCTCGCGCCAGCCCCATGTCACCCAGGCAGACGCGGCCGGCGTGCTGGCATTTCTGAACACGACCCATATTTCTGCTGGGAAGAATCGGAGACAGTACCACTCACTTCCCTGCCCTCCCCCACGTGGTAATTACCCTGCAAAACACAGGAGTCGACCCCGCCCACTTTTCTTTCTTTCTTTTTTTTTTTTTAAAGCAAGAGATAAGAAAACAATTAAACCGAGAGCCAGGCAAGGCTGGCGCTGATTCCCCGGGCAGCTGATAAAAATGAGCCTTTCCCTTCCGAGTCACATTTCCTTAGCGTTTCCACCCAACGGAAGGCGAGGCGCGGGAAGACCACCCCTTGGACACGCTGCAGGAGAGAGGCACATCGGCAGCGCGAACGCAGAGAGGCGGCACTCGCGGCAGGTGGGACGGAGTTATTTCTGCACAAGGAGAAAGGTCCTCGGAAGCTAAATGGAACATCCCAGGGGCAAGGTTCTGTTGCTCCACGCGTCTGTCGCTGGGGCTGTAATTAAGCGTGCGTTTTTTTGGTTGCTAAGAGAACTGCTTCCGAAATTTAAAAAAAAGGGGGTGAGAAACACGAGTCAAGATGAGGAGAAAGCGACTGGAACACTGAAGTTGGATTCCATATGGTCGACGCGCGTCATGTCAACAAAATGGCAGCGCGAGAGCGCACGCGCGCGCAAGAGCGTGCGTCAGGAGCTGGCCCGGGCCTGGCTGTGCGGGCACGCTCGGGACGGGCGACGCCCCACCACAGGGTCTCCCGGCTTAGGAGAGCAGAGACCGGCATGGGCTTGCGGGTGTGTGCCCCGTGTCAGCTGAGCACTTAGACATTGTCCCTTATTTAACTCACACAACTCATCGGCCACGGCAAAACCCCGACCTGGGGACGTCCTCAGCTTGCCATCCCGCACCGTCCTCAATTCACAGAACCTCGTCGGAGCCGAGCCTCAGACTTGCACTAAGAGACACCACCCGCGAGTCCCACACAGTTCATGCATCCATCTCCTTGGACGTTTTAGGCAAGGTTGAAGAGCTTCCAGAAGAACCTTCCTGGGATGCACACAGTGTCACCAACAAGGCCACATCTGATTTTTGTCCCACTTGAGGGGAGCGGACTATGTGTCCTCCAGGCAGACTTGCCGAGGGTCTTCAAGAGATGGTGGGCATCCAGTTCCTCAAGGTGTGCTGGCCAGTGGCCCAGCTGCCTGCCTAGGTTGGGGGACGCTGGGGGGCTGGGACAGGGATGCCACACTGCAAGCGTGTAAAGGGAGAGCCTCCAGAGGCTGGGCGTCCCGGCCAGTTACGCGCCCGGCCACGTGGGCCCAGGCCCAGAGAACTCGCCAAAGCTCAGGGAATTCTCCGGGAGGCTCAGCAACGCCCCGCTCCCTCCGTCAGTGATCGGCAATTGATACCCTCCCCAAAGCACGCAGCCTCCTCCCAAGCCAAGTTTCTGTGCCAACCACCGCGCTGGTGCTGCTGCCTCTGCATGATCCTGGGTTGCCGAGGTCAGGGACCAGCCCTCGTGCCGAAGGTCAGTGGTGACACTCTGTCTTTGGCACTTCTGGCACTTCCGTAGGCCGCAGGCGACCTTGGGTGGAGGACATGGGGAAGAAGCCGTTTCCCTGGGGGCCAAGGAACCATCCTGTATCTTTTCTGACTTGAGAAGGCCGGAACAAGACACAGCCCTCCTCCCTTTGCTGGGGCATCCACCTTCAGACAAGCTGAAGGACGGACAAAAGGTCCCTGCCTGGTCTAAAGCAAAGAAGAATCAGAAATCCCCAAACAGGGCCACGCGGTGGTATGTGCGTGGCCCAGATGGGAAAACCCTCCACTGCCATTGCTGCCATTGTACATGGAGCAGCTGTCCCCACAGCGTGTCTGCCCACAGCGGGAGCAGAGTCGGGGAACAAATGGGGCCGTGGCTGCTGGAGAAGAGAAGGGAGCCTTTCTAAGACTCGGCCCTGTCACTAGGAACATGGCTCGCCGGCCTGTAGCGCAGGTAGGCTCCGCGCCCGCCCCCACCCCTGCATCTGACATCCCATCGGGGTTTTGGACCTGAACCTTCTGCAGACCCACAGGGTGCAACGGCAAGATCGAAAAGAACCCAGGTTTCCTCGGACTGCACGGGGCAGGGTGGGGGATACCATGAGGCTTTGGACGTTGACGATTTGGGGAACTCCAGGAAACACCCCCATGCTGAAGGATGCCTTTGAATTCTTTTAATAAGCAGACTTTTCCAACCCACACTTGGAGGAAGCCGAGCAAACCACTCACAAAGATCGGGAGCAGCGGTTAGGTCAGACTCGCAAGCCTACTGTGCGCCCAGCAATGGGGCAGGCTCTGCCACTCAGGATCTCATGGTCAACCCCACAGAAATCCTGCCGAGGAGTGGGGCCGTTCCTGACACTGCCCTCCTGGCCACATGCAGGCACGCTCTCCTTGAATACTTCCAGTGACAGGGGGCTCACTACTACTACTGTCAGAATAAATATTCATGCAAGCATTTGGGGTCTGGGACGTCACACGGCTGCAGCTGCACACTTTGGGTCCTCTCGGCAGAGCGAGCGCACCCGTGCTGATGGTCTGCACTCTCTCCCTACCGGCACGCATGCTGGGCTCTTCACCCTCCAAACCACAGGCCCACGACTGACCCAGGTGACCTTGGAGGGCTGGGCCACAAAGGCAGAGGCCCCCGCAGAACACCAGCAATCAGCTAACACCATTTCCGTCTCTAAAACAAGGATACTGACGACAACTAAGAGCTAGTGGTTAAAAATAAAAATTAAGACAAAGATGGACGATGAAATTTAAAAACCCATTTCTCCCCAAGGCTTCCAAAGGTCTTGAACACGCAACCTTCTGATCTGGAGTCAGATGCGCTACCATTGCGCCACGAGGTCACAGATCCAAAGGTCTTTTTCTCCGTATAATTCATCCCATGATGGAGCCTCAGACTTCGGGAAAGTTCCTGTGGAATCTCCCCCTGGGTTCCCTGAGACCAGCTGCAATGCTCCGTGCATGAGATGCATGTGGTCCAGAAAGGCCAGGGGTCCTGAGGGGTCCGACAGCCCTGCCTCACCCAGGTGTGACTGCGTCAGCCCAAAGGACAGCTGAGCTCTTCCTCCGGCCACCCTCAGACCCTCTGTCCCCTATGGGTCCTTCATGGAGGACCTGAAATGACCCCGGAGGCTAGTGCTGGCCACATTCCTACGAGTGCAGATGGGTTTATTTCAAACGGATTTTATTCCGGAAGAGGGAGCGACTGGCAAAGGACTTCCGGGTCTGCGCAGGGGTGAGGGGTGGCAGAGAGCGGGAAGCTAAACGCTTGGTGGTGAATCGGACCCCCTGCCCGCCCACCCGCCCGCCCCAAAGCCAGGGACTGTTCCTTGTCCTCAGGCAGGTGAGAACCCAGGAGAAAAGATCACAAAACCGGGGACTGTTCCTTGTCCATGGGCAGGTGAGAACCCAGGAGAAAAGATCAGAGGGAGGCTCCCAAGTCAGATCATTTTACAGGAAGGAGGGGGGTCACCCCAAACTGAACCCCAAACTCCCAGCCTCCCAGCCTGCTCCTTTAGCCGCCAACTTGGCTGCCCTCAGCCCAGCCCCAGCTCTGCCCCTTGGTGAGGCACGAGCCAGTCCGTCCGTCCAAGGCCCCTCTTCCCCTCCCGCAGGCACCCCGTCCCCGCGAGCACCCCGCAGACTCGCCCCGTGCACTGAAGCGCCCCTCGGACTCGCAGACTCACTAAGCCCTTTATTTGCTGCATCTTTTGACAACTGCCTGACAACAGGCTGAAAATAATTTCACTTCTTATATAAAAAAAGGCTCTCACACATCGGAATGTTTCAGGGTGCTCTGAGGTCCCGGCAGGGAGGATGTGCCGGGTGTTATAAACATGCCTGGCGAGACGCGGAGGGGCCTACGGGCCTTGGACGGGCAGGTGGGAATGACAAAAGCCCACCTGGCGCACTGCGGCTCCGGTGCGCGTGTGGTTTGCAAAGAGCAGGACGTGCAGCCAAGTCGGCTGGCGTCGGCGTCGGTGCTGGCTTTGCATCCCATGCCCTCTGCAGCCGCAGCTGGTCGGGCACCCCGCCCCTCGGCTTCCCCATCTGTAACGTGGGGATGAGACAACTTATCCCAGTGCTGGCTGTGGGGACCACCTGAGCTTGCGTCTGAAGCACAGAGGACGGGGGCTCGGCACACGAAACACTCTGGCGTGAGAACTTCCAGGAATGAGTCCCAGCTCTGTGACCCTGGAAGTGTCACGTGGTCTCTCTGCCCGTCTTGTCTGAAAAATGGGGATGTTAATGGTGCGCTCCACAGGAGGGATGGGAGGATGAAGTAAATCGGCATTTGCAACAGCGCCTGGACGTTGGGGATGTCAGTGAGTGCTAATAAATACACTTAATTAAAAATAACCTGCAAGCGGAAAGCAAGGCAATCTCCCCACCCCCTCCCTGCCCTCATCTCTGTAAGAAATAAGCCCCTCTCGCTTACGGACGGAAGGCATTCACGGTATCTTTTCCAGTGTTGCCTCCTCCAGGAAGTCTCCCTGACTGACCCTGTCAGGGGAGAGACCCCCGCTCCAGGCTCCCGTGGCAGCAGTCAGCCTCGGGCATTTCCTGGTGCCAGGAGCCTCTAGGCTCCTTGAGGGCGGGTTCCACGCCCAGCTCCCCTCATTACCCTGCAACCGGGGTGCTCCCTAATGTTCCGGATTGAACGAATGGATGAGTGAACCAGTGAAGACAGGAGGTGGTGAGTTCTCGCTTCTAGTCACTTTACCAGGGACGCCAGGTTGGTCTCCAGTTGTGCTGGTCACCTGAGGCCAGAAGCCACCTCACGTCTCTGCCCCGACCCTGCCCCCACCCCTGCTGCTGCCCAGGGACCTGCACGACCCAACAGAGGCCAAGCCAGGGCTTGTGCTAAACCACAGCCACGCTGCCGGCTGCCCCTGGGACCCTGGAGGCCTGCGCTGCAGGCTCCATAGGCCGGCCCTGCCCTTGCCCCGTGAGCAGGTGCACCAGACGTCGGTCAGGCAGTGTCCTCAGAGTCACCACTGCACCTGTGGTTCCCTGCAGCCCGAGTCCTGCCTGCCTGGTGAGGAGACACCCAGGGCTCATCCTGCAGCTTTCCTGCTGCTGAGGTCTGAGCCTGGATCACCCTGAGGGAGCCGGCAGGTTGGAACCGGCTCTAGAACATCAGGTTTCTGCCAGTGCCTCCGACCGTCCAACAGCCTCTGTGGAGCCGCGGCGCAGCGAGCTCCACAGAGCAGCCTGTGGGTGGGGGACACCCGGGCTAGCCACACAGCTCCCAGCTCTGGCTCGCTGCCCCCCTCGGGCACCGTGCCCACCTGAGAGTCCCGCCCTCCCTGCATCGACGGGCCAGAGCAGACTCTGTTGCTCGCAGCCAAGCCCCCGACTGAGAGAGCCCCCGAGGCCCCTGCCCAGAGCCGGCACCAGCGTCTCGACGGGAGGACTGTGGTCTGAGGACCCTGAGAGCATCCCCACGGCATCTGCAGGTAGGTTTTCTGGGTTCAAGTCCTGCTGGGTACCTGTCCACAAAACATCTCCGGACCTCCAGTAACAAAGCCAGCAGCGATGGTGCCACCCCAAAGAGCTGCTCTGGGGACTGGGTGCTTACGGGGCGCAGTACATAGCGCCACTGCCACGTCCATGCCCGCGACTGAAGCTGGCTGATAATTTCTGGCAGTTTGATTATTACAACAGCTAGCTGGGGCCGCAGGGTCCTGGCAGGCCTCCACGGTCTCTCTGGGAAGCCCAGACGGCTACAGGCAGCGGAAATCAACGGGGCCTCTGGAGACAGGGTCCTGACCTGCGCAGGGACGGGACTGTCCCCCAGAACCCCGGCTCCTCTGCCGGGAAGGAGCTCCATGTTCCGGAAGCACAAAGGCCAGCCTGGGGCTGGGCTGCACCCTCCAGGGGGATATGCACAAAGCTTTGTGTTCAACTTAAACCCTGGCCAGAAACCGGAGTGTGCTGACAACCAAGTCAGAAGAGGAGAAGATGAGACGTGGGGATGCGGGAGCACCACTGGCAAACCTCGGGGGTTCAGGGGCGGGCGCCCTGCTACCCCCAGTGGCGTTTTCCCAAGTCTGCCTGAGCATGCACTGAAGCCTCACCCCACCCTTCAGGGGGAGAAGAGACGAGGGTGGCTAAGCAGGGGGGACCAGAGCCTGTCTCCACCTCAACACGAACACACAGGAGGCAATTCGGCTCTAACTCTGGTCAGATGAGAGGCCCGTGGGGAGCTCAAAGGAGGAAAAAAACTCCAGAGGGTCTCAGTGGCCCACCAGCCCCACCCTCCACTTTGTCTTGCAGAAACAAAAAGTGCAATGCTGAGAAAGGGAGTGTGAGAGCGGGGGCCTCGCCTCCCTCGTGGCGGCAGGTGCTGGGCAGGTACAAGGCAGAGCTGGGTTCGGCCTGCCCATCCCCCGCCAGAGCTGAAACAGCAGACCTGTTTCTTTCCAGCGTAGCTTCAGATAACTGCAATTTAAATATTAGTAGGCAACGCTTCTCCATCTCACAGTAATTGTTAAATGAATCATACTTTTATAAATAACGCAAGATATAAAAAGGCGTCTCAGCAATAATGCGGGGTTATCTTTGCACAAAGATGTAGGTGTCTGTGGCGTGTGTAATATGTTCCCGTCGCTGGAGTCATTGAGGGAAGCTTTGCTCCTACGGAAGCCGTGGAGCCCGTGGAAAACTGGGGCGAGGGGCATGGAGGAGCGAGCTGCAGAATGTTCCTGGAGGGACACAGTGCTGAGGGGGCTGGGACAGGAACTCCGGGAGGCACCACTCACCAGTTTTCTGGCCCTGAGTTGGGCTTTAGGTCCAAGACCACGGCCAGCGAGTGGGGAGGGACTCTGGAGAGTGGAAATGGGGATGACCACAGAGGTCAGGGATCTCCAAGGGACTTTCTAGAAGGATCAGAGACACCAAACCTGCCCTCCCTCCATGCAGCTTCAGCCTCTGCCACAGGCTCCCTGCAGAGCCTTGGCCCTGCCGAGCCCCAGGACACCGAGGAAGGGGTGGGGGCACGTGGCCTTCCGAGAGCTGAGAAACTGAGGACACTGGGACCTCCCACAGGGGACACTGAGGTGCAAGTACTGGGACAAGTCACCCAAACCCTCAAGGACATCAGCTGCTCAGCCAGGGAACAAACCCAGGGGCCTCGATGTGGGGCTGAACGGGCTGGGGGCTCGTGGAGGACCCCAGGGGGCCAGGGTGCGTGTGCAGCAGCCAGAGCTGAGTGACCGTCCTGGGGGCACCATGGCAGAAACGGGAGCCCCCCGGCCGGCACCTCTGCCGTCTGTCATGGAGACACCGAGACTTAACGAAGCACAGCTGGGCGCCCGCTTCCCAGAGCCGCGCTGGGGATTCGGTGCTCAGTGGGTGCAGGACCCAGGCACAGCGTGTGCTACACCAAGGCCAGCTCTGTGGCTGTCACCGTGATCACAGGCAACGAGGCCAGTGCAGGAGCCCGGGTGGAACCAGAGAGAGGGAGCCTGGCACAGGCCCCAGGGCTCGTTCCCGCGCACGGGGCAACAGCACTGCAGGCAGCAGGTGGCCGAGGTCGAGGACAGCAGCAGGACAGCACTGCCGCTCCTGGAGCCTGGGCCGGCCATACAGTGGGGAGAGAAGTGCCGGCTGCCTAAAAATCAACTCGGACGGCCTCCAGGATGGGTCCAAGGGACGTCAAGTCTCGTTAGGAAACAAGGCATGACTCTGGACCTTCCTGCCTGTCCCTAGGCCACCCGGGCTTCAAGGTGACCTTGAAAAACTTGCACATGGTACACCCTGCCTTGGGGACCTGAAACCCAGCTGCCGAGGCCCTTGGGTCCCAGAGTCTGGTGGAGTCAAGGCCACACCCACCTGTGGCTCTTGAGGCTACAGCCTGTTGCTTCACGCAGGGAATGGCCACCCACTTCCATGTCCCCCTGCCCAGGGGACAGAACAGCCACTGGTGCCCACCCTGTCCTGTCTGCTCAAGGGGTCTGTACTCAGCTCCCAGGGCCAGTCGGGGCGTGCCCCTCCCCAAAGCCCTCCTGGGTGCAGCGCAGCAGCCCCCAAGCTTCCTTCTCAGGCCACGCCCTCGGGACGGGGCCAGGCCCACTGCTCTCCTCTGCTGGGCTGCCTGGACAGGACCCAGGCACGTCTCTGAGCGCCTGGCGGCAGCCCCTGGTACATGGGATGGATGACCTCATGGTGAGGGGGAGCATCAGGCCTCCCGTCCTCCACCTTCGGGCAGAAACCCCGGCACGGCTGGCTTCCCTGCTCCCGTCCCTCAGTGTCAGCCCTGAGTCCTAGAGAGTTACTGCCAGGATGGCCCCGCCCCCCGAAATGGCAGGACGCCCGAAGGCTCCCGTGCAGACCTCAGCATTACAAAGATAGCCACCTTCGGGGAATACGCCAATTACCAACAGCACTGATTAGAAAAGCCAAGTCTTACACGGCAGGTGCCGCATCCCCGGGCTGGGCCGCCCTCTTTCTGCAGACGCTGACCCTGATGGGGTCCTTGTTGTAAAATAATGAAAGCTGAGTTTGTACAAGATGTGAGTCCCGGTCAGTCTCTGACTCATGCTGGGACGCTGGGACTCAGTTTCCTCTCCTGTTGAGTGGGCTGGCCAGGCGCCCCCCCCGCCCTGCTGGTCTCAGGAGGTCTCTGAGGCTCCCACGGGCTAGAGGACCCCAGGGAGGGGAGGCTTTAAGATTCGGAGACAGGCTGGGCTCACTCTGGGACCTCAGTGCAGGCTGGGGGAGCAGGCCCCCCCGGCCCCTCCTGTCTCGAGCCACACCGGAGTGGGCTGCCTGCCAAACTCCCTCCCCACAGGCCGCCCAGCAAGGTGGAGGAGGGGCTCCTGAAATTCAGGGAGGAGTGGCGCTCGGATTCCAACCACAGAGTAGGGCGCCCGCCTGCTGGGGGTTGTGGGCAAGCCCTGGATGGTGGAGAGCTGGCCCTCTCACCTATGGGGGCTCAGGGAAGGCCCGGCTCCCAGGCCTTATGGGAGAGACTCAGAGGACGTGCCCACCTCCTTGGCAGCAAAGTCGCTCAGCCCTGACTCCTAGGCCGGCTCAGCACAGCTGCAGCGAGCACGGAGGGAACGCCTGGGAGGCTGGTGAGGGTTGTGTGGCTCCCACCCCGACTGGCTCCAGCAGCAGCCACTTTGGAGAGAGTCAGGGCTCTAGAGGCCAGCGACAATATGTTTGGGCAATGTGTTGGGGCTCTAGAGGCCAGCAGGTGTTTATGGAGTGTCAGGAGCAGAGGAGAAGGACTTCCCATGGGTGACCCCGGGGCTGTGAGCCCAAGGACTGCACCATTCTATTGTCCTCTGCTTCCCCATGAGTCATCAGGGCGGCTACTGCCATCGGGCCTGCGGGCCTCCATCACACCACCGCCCACTGTGCATAGGCTCCTCGCCTGGACACCGCCTGGGCATTTAGTACCAAACCACAGAGGCCAAGACCACACAGGGACCACCACAGCTGCGCAACAACCAGGTGTCTCAGGACACACTCACAGGCCAGTCCCGCACTGTCCAGAGTGACGTCCTTAAGGCAGCCCCTGAGACCATGGGAGGGTGACCAGAGCGACCATGTCCTGGGGACTGAAGGTTGATGCCCCCCAAATTCATGGATTGAAGCCTTAACCCCCCAGGGGGCGTGGTGTTTGGAGGTGAGACCTTTGGGCGGTGATTAGGGTTAGATGAGTTCATGAGGGTGGGGCCCCGTGATGGGAATGGTGTCCTTATGAGAAGAGACTTAAGAGATGATCTCGCCTCTCTCTCAGAGTCTCTCTCTCTCTCTTGCTTCATGAGGACACAGCCAGCAGGCAGCCGTCTGTAAGCCAGGAAGAGAGCCCTCCCCAGACACCAAATCAAGATCCAATCAAGTCCTTGATCGTGGACTTTCCTCAGAACTTCCAGCGATACGTCTCTGTCATTGGAGCCACTGGTCTACGGCATTTTTGCAAAGGGGCGTGAACTGACAGAGACGCCAGGCACGGCTGAGCACGCCACGGTCCCCTCACAGGCCTCCAGGGACTGAAGCCATGAGTTTGCTCAGGTGGTCTTTCTCCTCCCAGTAAAACGTCCGCAAGCTGAGGAGGGGGCTGGGTCTGTCTTCGTCACGACTTCACCATCAGTGCCAAGCCCGGCCCCTCTCGAGGATGTCTGACATCGTCGTCCAGCAAATGAACAAACAAACGGAAGGTGCCTTCCCTCCTCCCACCCTGAACTTTCACTGTGTTTGCCTCACTATAGGAAGAGTTTCCAGAACTCTTTCCACCATGCATGCACACAGCCTCCGACAACTGGGGCCTTCTGGAAGGCCTGGGGCAGGGGAGAGGTCGTCATGTACTTTTCTGTGCTGGGGATACAACACGAGGCCCTGCACAAAGTGGGGAATTGTAAATACGTGTTTAGTTATCGTAAGTCCTCGTCTGCCCATTTCAACATCTCGGTCGCCTGTGATGCTGCTTCCGCCACCTGTGGTTTTCTCTGGTTCCATGCCGCACTTCCCCCTCCTTTTCATATCCAGTAATTTCCGATTTTATAGCGGACATTGTGATTGTCACGTCGTAGAGACTCTGGGTTAGGTTATCTTCCTCTGAGGCGTGTAGGCGTGTCTTGCTTTGCTAGCAGGAGTGAGACTATCACAGCCATGCCTCGTCCCACAAAGGCGTGACTTTGGGCATCTCTGTCGTCTGGTCCTGGTGAAGTCCTGACTCCTGGGGCGCTTCCAGGGCTCCAGCAGGAAGCCCGATGTGTTTACCAAGCTCCTCTAACATGGCAAGACTCAGCGCTAACTGTCTCATCTGTGGTAGAACCACTGAAATCTCCTTGTGGCTCCTTGGGCTTTAGGCTGCTTTTTTCCACCAGGCCCCTGGGACGCCCACCGCGCACATGCCAGGTCTGCAGTCGGTCAAGAATGCGGGAGGAATTTATGTGCAAGCTTTGGGGCTCTCCTCTTTCCAGGAGTCCCCTGACTCCAGCCACTCAGGCAGCTCTGACTCCAACCTCCAGCCTCTGAATCCTCGGCCCAGTGAGAAACCCCTGATTAACGGGGGCCTCACTGGGGGTGGGAGGGAGCTCTGCAGCTGTCAAGGGTCCCAGCACCTCCAGTTCTGTGCTTTTGTTTGCCTGCCAGAGCCTGCAAGCAGCTCTTGTTGGTATTCACATATATTCTGTCCATAGTTCGTGTCTGTTCCCAGCAGGACGGTTAGTCTGATATGAGCTACTCCGTCGCTGTGGGATGGTGGGAGTCATGGCTCACACGTACATTTGCGATCACACTCGATAACATAGCTGCACACGTGAAGTAGAGGAGGACCTGTCGGACGGCTCCGTCAAGCGGCTCTCTCGTCCGAAACACAGATGAGAACGGCACAAAAAATGCGCTCTGGAACCGGAGACGATGAGTTTGACAGCCTCTTGGGTCTTGTTTGGTGACTTGCCTTAGAGTGGCCTCCCCCCAACTGGAGGCAGAGTGCAGTCCCACAGCGATGGCGACCACGCCTGGCTGTGCCTAGAAGCCCTGCGCAGACAGGAAGGGCAGCCTTCCTGGGCCCCGGGCTCCCGGACCGAGGACATCCTAACAGCCCCTCATGGAAGGACCACAGCCATGGAGGTTTTATCAACACAGGAAGCCACCTGTACGGGTTTTGAGTACCTGCAGGAGGCGAGTGGTGAGGGCAGGGCGAAGGGGAGGTCCCCACTGCTTAGATCAATGTGTCAGTTGATGAAAACTTATGATGGTGCCCGGCCGCCCAGGAAAACACAGCGCTCGTGCCACCGCAGGGAGAGGCTGGTTCTCCATCTCAGTTCATCACCTAGTTAGCGGCTCCAAAAGCAGATTTGTATTTTGGGAACTAATTAAGGCTCAGTGACCGATCTAACCTTCAGATAGATTCCTTCCAGGGCCCAACTGACAGCCTGGTGAGCCGGGCACCCCACCTGCATCGGGAAAACCCCGAACCTAGGGAAAAGCAAACCCTGCTGGGCAGGGGTGCAAGGAGGAGGGAACAGCAAGCCAGGCAGGCTGGGCTGGCGGCAGCCACGCGGCCGCAGAAGTGAAGGCAGAGAGGGAGTGGGACCCGCCACCTCCTGCACGCAGGTGACAGCGCAAGCAATCGTGGTGAACAGAGTGAGGGGCTTGGACTGCAACGCCGGGGTCCCCATTCGCCACCAGCCCCAGTAGGGTCCTCACAGCTGCCCAGGGCAGTGCCAGCCTCACTCTGGGCACCATTACGATGTCAAAGCTAACCAGAGGTGTCCTGATTGCTGGACGGGGAAGGAGTTGGGTGGGGGCCCCCTAGATAGTGAGTCCCATCTCCCTGGAGCCTCAGTTTCCCACATGTCAAAAAGGAGCGGAACGTCCTCTGAAAGTCCTCCAGGCTGCAAAACCCAAGGCCCTTGTCAGCTCTGAGGAGCATCCTTGTCTGGGAGGAGCAGAGAGTCCATGGGGCTGACTGGCAGGATCCTAGGGGCACTGGCACTGTTTGGTACAGAAGATGGAGATCGCGGAGGCCAGGTCTCTCTCTGGGACTCAGCCACCAGGGCTGCTCCAGGAAAGGGGGGCCCAGGGAAGGCCGGAGCCAGAAGACTCAGGGCCTCCCTCCAGAGCACCGAGGACAAGGGCAAGGAATTGTCACTGGGCGGGGGTGGGTCTTATGCTGTGGCCACCTCGGCACCGGGGCACTTCTAAGGGATGCAGGTCGGGCCACCCCAGCCAATGGCAGCTGTCTGTATGTCACTGGAGCTTGACGAGACTTCACTCCAAAACGCTCTTGCCCGCCTGACCTCTCTCAGTGAAGTGTAAAAGACACGAGAATAGAATAATAACGGTGACCACCACAAAAGCACCGGTGACATCTGCCAAGCGTGAACAGCAACAACTGCAGGCCTTACACTTCCCTTCTCCGGAGGACCCTGAGGCCCAGAGCAGTTCAGTAACTTGCCAGGGGTCACACAGCAGAACCCAAGGGGGCCTGCCTTTGGCACCATCACTGACCCGGCAGCTCACACTAAAACGTAAGCCCGGCAATTTGACATCGCAGCTGGGTGTGGAATTCCGGCCTGCGATCGCCTCCAACAAGTGCCCAGTCCCTCTTTACTCCGCTCGCGCAGCGCGGCCAGCTCCCGCACAGTCAGGGTCCCGTCTCCAGCCCACAAGGCTGGGAAGGCTCCACCCATTGCTCCTGCTGGGTCTCCCAGCTCCCGCGTGGGGTCGGCCCAGGCACACGATGCCACTTTGTACCCAAAGAACTTTCATGCCTCGGCCTCAAGCCCGAGTGTGGGGTCTGCTCACCTCGGCACCCACCCTTCTCCACGTCTCAGTACGGTCACCAGCCTGGACAGCTGTCCCCGGAGCCCACCCCACCCCAACCCGTTCTTTACGCCCAGAGAAGGGACCCCTCTCTCAGGTCCCCTGGGCCCTAGCCACCGCCTGCGTGTTTCCCTGCCCTCAACTCTGGCCCCTGCGGGACGGGGGCGGGACCTCGTCTTTCTACCCCCGCGCCCTGGGCCTTGCTGCCTCTCGGTCGATGCCTCTTCACATCACAAACGGGACAAGCACACCACCAGGGGGTAGTTGTATAGCCCCCGACGACTCACAGACAATTTATCTGCACTGACACAAAATCTCATTATGTTGTGAAAACATTTTAAAATTTCACTCGTTACTTTTTAGTGAAACTAGAGGATGGTTTCTCTTCCCTTGACTTGGGGCCAAGACCCAAACCGGAAAGAGACAGACATTCCAGGGAATAAAGCACATTCCATACCCTGGGGCAGCGCGGGTGGCTCCTAGACCTTTCCAAAGCACCGTGGCGACCCTGAGGGGGCCCGACTCTGAGCCGTGGAGCCCAAGCCCTGGTGGTGACTTGGGAGCCTTGCCATCTGCCCATCGGGGCTCATCTGTGCTGAGGTTAAGCTGTGCAACCTGGCCAGGCCCCATGACCTCTCTGGGCCTCCCTCTCTCCATGTGCAAATGGTGCTCTAGAGCCCCTTCCGCACTTGCCCCTTTCAGGGGCCCATTCAGCTTCGAACGCGGAAGAGCATCAGACACAGCGGAGGGTGTGTGGACCCGCAGACCGAGCTCCTGCCCTGGAGCGTGTGAGCCTCGGGCCCCGGGTCTGCCAGCCGGGCATGGGCACCTCTCCGCGCAGTGCCAGGCGGGATTCTAGCGTGGCCGAAGTGGAGCTCGGCGAAGTAGCCCAGCCCGGTCCCAAAGCTGAAGGAAAGGCCGCCAGGAGACTCGTGGGCAGGTAGGGGGCAAACAGGGCTCCCCTTACTCACGGCCCAGGGCGAAGCTCCCTTCCGTGATCCCGCGCCTCACCATGAGAATGAAACAGCCACTGAGACCCTCCATGGCACAGGCCTGGCAGCCGGATTGGACAGCTGTTCCCTGATGTCACCTTATCACCCCAGCGCGGGGCGCGGCTCGTGTCTGCACAGAGCTGCTGGCACCGATGCCCTGGGCCGCGGGCTCCCCAAGCAGCTGGGCAGCCCCTGGACTCTCTCGGCATGTGGAGGGCTGGGGCGCGAGCCCAGGCCGAGGCTGGCAGGTGCAAGTGTCAGGTCACGAGGTCAAGGGCTGCGTATGGGGAATAGAGGCTGGTTGGTGGGCTCGGCGGAGGCTGAGGGCCTGTGGGACACCCGGGGGCAGTTCTTACCAGTGGAGGAGGCTGGGGGCCAGGGAGGACGGGGGGAAACAAGCCTCGCTTGGCCTTTGCGGAGGGCTCATGGATGGGTGTTTTATGGACTGAACTGTGGCCCCCAAAATTCATATTTTGAAGCCCTGACTTCTAATATGACTGTATTTGGAGAAAAGGCCTTTATAGAAGTCAGATTAAAATGAGGTCACCAGGGTGGGCCCTAATCCCACAGGGCTGGGGTCCCCATCAGAAGAGGAGATTAGGACACAGACACTCACAGAGGGACAAGGCGGCCGTCTGCAAGCCCAGGAGAGAGGCCTTGGGAGGAACCAGCCCTCTGACATCTCGATCTCGGACTGCCGGCCCCCAGGACTGTGGGAACATAAATATCTGTCCTTTCGGCCGCCTGGCCTGTGGTGGCCCCAGCAGACCGATCCTTACAGGATACGTAATTCGACTCTTCCAAAACAGAACTTCTCCAGCCCTCCCGACCTGGCGCGTCTGCCAGGGAGTTTACGAATGTCTCTTGAAGCTTTCACCTGGAGGCCTAGAAACCCCGTCTCCTGGGTGGACGGCTGTACCGTCTACACCTCCTCCTCGGCTGGAGATGTGGCCTCCGTGCGCTGTTCTCCAATGCCTTTCAGCCATCCCAGGGAGGGGCCACAAGGCTGCATCCACCGCACCTGTCCGAGTCCCGCAGACATGGACTCCCTGCGGGAGGAGCGGGGCCACACCTCTGCCCAGCCCTGGCTGGCACCCTGCCTGTCTCCCCCGCGCCTCTGGGTGGGACACGCTCCCAGCAGCGCTGCTACCTCCACCGAAGGCCCTTCCACGGCACTAGTTCAACTCGTTAATACTCTGCTTAAAACAAAAATCTGATGAATGCCCCATTTTCCTAACTGGGTCAGCAGAGCACGCCTTTAATAGCATTCAAGCCGCTCGGCATCTGCCTGATGCTGCTGGGCATTTTTCCATCTGGGGGGATGGAAACCTCTCCCGAGACCCTTGGTCTCGCCTCCACAGCCAGCGTTGCCCCCACGGAGACCATTTAAAACACTGTGCACGCTTCCCGACATGGCACGAGCTCTCTGGGACCACGGGATTCAGGCACGCTTCTGCAAAGTCAGAAAAGTGGGTTCCGCAGGCCACCCTCTTTCTCCCCACGCTGGCACAACCTCCAGTCCCATCCCCACGGCATCTGAGCAATCCAGTCGCATGTTACATAATATTCCTAGAGGCAGCGTGCTGCTCTTACGTGACAAATTCCTCAGAGCGGAATCATCTCAGGCGAGCTGAGATGCTTTCTGACTTTTCACATTACCAACATCTCACGCCCTTCTCCTTTGGACTGATTTACATTCCCCGGAGTGGAAGCCCCAGGTCAAGGGGTCTGAGCATTTCTGTGGCTCCGGACACACTTTGGGGGATTCCTTTCCCTGCTGAGTGATGCTGACTTATGTGGCCACACCATAGGAACCGATTTCCTCTTAAAAAAAAATAAAGTAAAATTTTTGTCTAAAGTGAGAAAGTGGGAAAATGTGCTTTAACCAGAGAACGATAAACACGGAAGAGTGAGAATATCAGAGGGCTAATGAGAGTGCTTTCCACAGAAGCGGATCATGAGAAGAGATCCCATTTCACTCTGAAGGACTCGTCAGGATAGAACAGTTTCTCCTTCCAGCAGGAGGCGCAGAAACTGACCTGGCACCGTCAGGCCCATCCCAGAGCCCCAGTCCACGAAATTTCTCCCACTCGGCTACACGAGCTTCTGTGAGCTGTGCCCATGGGCTGGGGGCCAGAACGGGATCTACTGGGCGCCACGGCCAGAGGGGAGCTGGAAGACGGGGCTGCCAGTTCCCCAAACCACCCGCAGACTCTGAGACAGGACTGTGGGGAGAACCCGTGGAAACCGAGATCCCAGTAAAAACCAGGATTTACATGATGAGAAAGAGAGCGAAGCCCTGTGAAAATAAGAATCAAACGGATGGCCCTTGGTGAATGAATAAACGCTTCCCATAATTGCACAGAGGTGGGGCGTGAGCAGCGCGGAACAAAGGGGAAGCCGGCCCCTTTCCAAGCTGTTCGCGGTAGGTGCTGAAAATAGACACCGGGCGAGGCGGTGCGGCTGTAACCCACCGGCGTTTGTCTCTGAGCTTCCCGCAATTAAACGACAAGCTGCGCACGGCGGGGGCAGGTGGGGAGCCCACAGCAGGGGAAGCGCCTCCAGGAACCCCGCAGGCGGTCCCTGTGCCCCCCAAAAAACATGTGGCCAGGGGTACTGGCAAGGTTGCCCCATGCCTGGTACAGAGCACCCGAGAGACTGCGCCCGGGTCCTGGGGAGCACCGAGGGTCTGGGACGTGCCCTGCAGGGGGACAGCGGCCCCACGCAGAGTCTGCGTAAAAGGGGGCAGTCTTTCTATCGGGGCAGAAAACTGAGGCACCGTCATTTTCAGGGCTTCTGGGGGGACGTCCGAGCCTTCGATAGCTCAGGACATTCATCTGTGAATTACAACAGCAAGGACGACCACGCTGGCGAACACGGACCCCCCGCTCCCGCACCCCGGGCCCCTTCTCCCCATTCCATGTGCGTCAGTGCATCCAGGCCACATCCCCCACAACAAGGGTGGTGGTGCTGTCACCCCCACGACTCTGAGGCAGTGACGTCAGCCCAGACAGGTCCAGGAACCTGCCAAAGGCCACACAGCTCCGCAGCCCACACTCGCCCTCCGCCCGCTCTGTTCACAGGGCTGGAACGGGACCTGCCTCCAGTGGGTGCTGCGAGCACGGAAGGACACAGCCCAAAGGGGCCTTGGTGCAGGCCCTGGCGCAGGGGATGCTCACTGCCCAGGGTGCTATTTAGGAATTTATCTGTGTTCACAAAAGGACCTGTGCCGAGGCCCCTTCACCCCTCTGTGCTGTGAGAAGGGGCAGGACCTCAGCAGGGTCGGCACGCTCCCCCCCACCCCGAGTGAGACGGCCTCATTCTATGGATGAGGGTGCCGGCCCAGGCGCAGAGCAGGGGACCTCACGATGGCCCAGTCTGCATCCTTCTAGAACGCCTTACCGCCCCATACCCACAGCCCAGTGCAGGGTTCTAGGAGGCTCCCGGGGAGACTGAGGCACAGGTCTGTGTGTGGGGCTTCGGCTGTGTGATTGTGCCGAGTCAGGGCGCCCTTCGGGAGGCTGCCCTCTCACCCACCCCGGGCACCTTGCGGCCCACACCTCCCACCGCCGCAACTGTGGTTAGGTTCCAGAGAGACAGGGTCCCCCAAACGCAGCCTCGTCTCGCAGGGCGGTGACGGCTTTGGCAGCAGTGGGGCCTCCTCTCTGAGTTTTTAAGCAAGAAAGCAATGCCAGAAAGCAAAGCTGTCAATCCCGGAATCTGCCGTCAGTGTTAAAAATAGGGGAGAACGTGCCTGGCTGCCAGGTCCCCCGTGAGGAGGGGGCTGCCCCCTACCCTGCTTCGGCATTTTAAATTAATTTTAAATTGCTCTGGAAAGGGGACCAGAACCGAAAACCTGCGCTTAGCAGCTGCTCCCACCCAGCATCGCACCCATGCCCCTCCAGCGCCCACTCCCCACTCTAGACTCCGGGGAATTCCGCCACGGCCCAGGGTTCGCAAGCAGAGTCCACCATGCAGACTCACCCACGGTCTTCAGCGAGATGAACCAGCTCGGTTCTGCCTGGGGGCACCCCCACCCACTGAGCCCTCGTAATCTGGCCTCAGGGGTGGGCAGGGAGCCGGCCCAGGGCCTGCCCAGGAAGGCCCGGACCAATGGCGGGGCGCAGGGCTTGGAGAACGTCCCCAGTGGGGACCCGCCAGGCGACCACCTCCTTCCAGGCTTCATGGCTGCGGGAGCCTCGGGGGCCCAGGCAGCATCCGGGGCTGCCAGGGGTGAGCGGGCGGCTGGAGGGGGACCAGCCAGCTGGGGGGCGGCTTCTTTATCTTGCTAGAAGGCATGGCACAGCCCGGGGTATGGAGGGTGGCTCCACACCTATTCCCAAGTGCCAAAGAGAGTTTGAGGTCCGCTGGTCTTCATTTTACAGCCAATAAAACTGAAGATGAAAGGCTCTCTCAGGACAGCCGTTTCTCCATGGAGTCTTAGCTACAGCGATATTATTGCTGCTTCCTAAAAAGGAAGCCAGAACTCTGGATTTTTATGTGAAATCTCCTGATTTTAAATACCAGAGACTAGTTCCTATTTTATCAAAATGTGCCTTACAGCATGGGCTAAAAGAATCTGTCCATGAGCTGCCAGGAATTTGGGGGTGGGGGTTTGAAAGACGGGCACTGGCAGGGCCTGGTGGGGGCGGCCGACGCACCAGCTCTCTCTCTGAGCACACCCCCACGGAGGGAAAAAAGGCACCGTGAGCCCATCCTCAGGCACGCCTGCCAAGCTGCTTCCCAAAGTGAGTCCCACGGGACCCCGGAAGGCCTTGAGGACAACTGTGCGCAACAGGTGCCACCGTCACGTTTGGGAAACGCCAGGTCAAACGTAGCTTAGGGGTTTCTTTATTGCGGGACTTACCAGGGCCTTAAATCCCATGAATTGCATCCTGAGGGTCCAAGAAGGGAACAATTAGGTGGCGCTTCCAACGGGGTCTGAGCCTAGACCTGAGTTTTGCAGAGAGGCCTTGGAACTCACTAGAATCCAGCACCAGCATCTCTGCCTTGAGGGGAAGACGCTGAGGGTGCAGGTCAGGGACACGGCCCGAGGGCTCAGGGAAATGACATGCTTGCTGCTTCCGAGGATGACACGCACCACCCTCAGTACACACTCTGGGTACGACCTCCCGTTCAGAATGGGAGGCCCCATCTTCTCCCTGGGGTAGCGAGCCCGACACCAGCCCGTTTGGAGATTTCAAGGAACAGAAACCAGCACCACGCAGACACTGGGGCCTCCCCCGGGCCCGATACCGTCACAGGAGGGGCTGCGCGGCGTGCACAGGACTCCAGCTGCAGCACCACTGATAACGGCCGATGCTGGAAAGAGCCCAGACCTAGCGCTCAGGAACGGTGGGACGTAGGGCGTGGTCCCACGCGGCACGTGACACGGGTATCGACGAGATAAACGCGCAGTGGCGGAGCTGCAGGGTGAGGTGGGAGAACAGCAGCACACCCACGACCGTCCTCCCCACCGTCACACCTGCGGGAACCTTCCCGAGAGCAAGGACCAGAAAAGTACACGAGACCCGGAAGTCGTCCTGTCCGGCGGGGGCCGGGAGGCTGAGGCCTGCGTGAACTGGCAGTCCCCAGTGTCAGCTGTACTGGAGCATTAGCCCGGGCAGGTGCCTCGGTTTACCCCCTCACGTGGGAACACAAGGGCTCTCTGCGTGAGACCTGAACGCATTAGCACACGGGGTAGAGTTTAGTAGCCGTACTCTTCTCTCTCTGAATTTTCTTATGATGTCATAAGAATGGAATCGCAGTGAAAAACATGCAAACAGAAGCATCATGCCAAACCTGTTGACAGCTGCCATTTCTCAAGTCCTCTGGGCGATGGTCTGGGGTAAACGATTTCCCTATGTTAGCTCCTTTTTTTAAAAAATTAATTTTATTTGCGGCACACTAAGCACTAAGCACATTCATGAGACTGTGGGGCCTTCACCGCCATCCAGCTCCAGAACCGTGTCATCTGTCCAAACCCAAACTCTGTTCCCATTACACGCTAACTGCCCATCCCCTGCCCCCAGCCATGGCACCCGCCACTCTCCTTTCTGTCTCCACGAACTGGACGACTCCAGGGACCTCAGCGGAATCGCATGGTACTTGTTTCTGTGTGCCTGGCGTCTTTCACGACATTGCGTGCTCAAACTTCATCCGCATTACAGCGTGTCAGCACGTCCTACGCTACCTCCTTTAATCTTCGTAGTAGTCAGGTGCTCAGTGCTCAGGTGGCCAGATGGGCTCAGAGAAGTCGAGCAATGTGCCCAAGGTCACACAGCTCTGCCTGGAACTTGAACCTGAAGACGCCCGCCCCTGAAACATCTGCCCACGGCACTACACCTCCAGCTCCCACAGCCACGGAGGAGCGGGTGGGAGCAGTGGTTTTTGTGGATTTTCGAGCAACTGCCACACTTTTCCCCAAAGGAGAGGCCCATACTCGCTGGGGGCAGGGTTGGGGCACTTTGCCATCTCTCGCTGCTGCCCTCCAGGCGATGCCCAAGCCCCTGCAAGGAGCTCTGTGGGACCCCGCGTGTAAGGCTCCTCGGCCTCCCTCCCTGCCGAGACCCAGGTATCCTGGTCATTGCATCAGAGGCGAGCGTTTTGCTGGGTTCCAGACTCTGAGTTCCCATGTGGGCCTCGGATAAACGTGCCTGCGGTTCCTGTGGGTTCACGGGAGAGTAACTCCGGGTGGCTGCATAACTTAGGATTCTGAGGCATCTGGACCTCCTGGTCAGTGCTGGACCCTGTTGGGCCATCGGCAAGCAGGGAGAAGTTAGACAAGCAGAACTCACGAGGCCAGCTCTTCGACGCAGGTCTGGGCAGGGGCGCTGAGTCCAGACAGGGCCCCGACAAGTGCATGAGAGGGCCGAGGACTGTGCTGCCGGGCTCTGGTGGCCCGAAGACCCATTCACCCTCGGAGCTGCACATTCTGCATCTGCAAAATGGTCTCACAGCCACCACCCAGGCTTGCTGCAGGGGCGGAGCGAGGTAATCCAAACGGGAGCAGCTGCACGCAACAGTGACCCTCAGGCGTGGATCACTCCCCAGTCTCTGGACTTTCCATTCCACCGAGCCCTTAACCCTCGATCCAAACAGCAAAGCTTCACAGAACAAGAACCGGTTTTCCTCCAGAGAAGACGTTCTTCCCACAAAGGCAAAAGAAAGGGCTAGTATGGCTGGGGCTCCTATTGCCCGCCAGTGTCTGTTCTCCTGTCCTCCGTAACAGAACCTGGCCCTTCGGCGGGTCACCTGGCTGCCCACAAAGATGGCATTGCCCTTCAATAAGGGAGCCATGCAATAATTTCCTGGCCAATGGGGTGTCAATAAAAGCAATGAGTACACTTACAGAAAGTGTCCTTATGGGGCAGGGCATGCCCTTCCCCCACTCCTTTCTCCTTCTTGCTGATTGGAATGGTGATGCAATGGGTAGTGCTGAAGCAGCCACCTTGGACTACGAGGGGAACGGGAAATGGTGCCCACACATGGTGCAGCAGTAAGACGGAAGAACTTGGGTCTCAGACACCACAGGACACCACCCCACCTCTGCACCACCTAATCAGACGTTTACGGAAAAGACAAAATTTTTTTAAAATTGGGGATTTTTTAGTTACTCACAGCCAAACCTCATCATGACAATTAGAGGCTGGCAATGCCATTTAGAAATACTTGACAGTGCAATGACCCAGTTGTTAAGAACGCAGAACCTGGGGACCAGGAGGACCAGGTAGACCGGGGGGAGAGGTGCAAATTGTCTCTATTAATCCTGACTGGGTGCAAGGCCGAGAGTCCCCCAGGCCCCCAGCCTGGCGGAGAAACAAACTCAGCCCAATGTCTGCAATTGATTTGAACAGCTAACACAAATCACTGCCCCATGGCACTCTACCAGGCAGTCTGTCCCCGTTCCTGCCTACTTCTAAAAGCAACAAAACAGTCCCTTTTAAAAGCAAGACCTTCTAGGCCACTCTGCACTCAGGGACACAGGAATCCTCCTGGGGTCTGCTGCCCTCGGGGGAGTGGCAGATGCGGGGTCTGCAGAGGTGACAGAGGCCTCGAGACAGACACGACACGCTGCCTGGTGTCAGAGCACACAGCCTGTTGTCCTGCTGTTCCCAAAGCATCTGTATGATGCCAAACAGTGTGGACAACAAAGAGAAATCACTCCTGCTTAGATGCTTTAGAGAAAGAATATTAGAACAGCAATGCGTGGGGAGGCCAACCAACCTCGAGGTCATCTCAGAGAAGCACTTTGGGGACCAGCTCCCTCACAACGCGGTGAGCGGAGATCATACGAAGTGGCTCAGGTCAAGGGCACTGCCTGTGTGTGTCGCAGGGGCAGGAGGATCGCAGTGGAAGAGCAGGAAGAGTGGGTGGCTGGCTATTCCCATGAGGACAGTGTGACAATCTGCACTCCATGACGGCCCCCAGGTTTCTGGGGAGCCGTGTTTTCCTACAGACCCACAACCAGAACGACTGGGGTGTTAGGAATGGGCCCGAGGTGGGGCCCGGGGGAGGGGTCCCCTCTGCAAGGCCCTGAGTCTCCACGTCATCGTCAACGAGACCAAGCTAAGGTTCTCTGACCCAGCGGACCACGTGGGGAAGGTTTTGGGGAACCCTCGACCCTGCCCCGGGAGGCAGAGACCTCAGGCCCACTCAAGGGGCCCCCGGGGTGCCCACTGCAGAGGCTCCTTCAGAGGCTGGCGCTGGGCTTGTGCAGAGGGAGGGAGGCTTGGTGGGGTCCACCAGGACCCTGGCAAACTCATGGTGGGGTGGGGAGAGGGAACGCAACATGGGAAATCCCCCCAGAGCTCTGGAAACAAAGCCAGACTGTTTCTGCGGAGCAGACTGGGAAACCCCAGCCAGGTGGGGCTGGGACAAGGGTCCTGGTGCCTCCCATGGGTGCTGGCGCTCTGGGCAGCACTTCCTGGGGAGCCAAGGGCTGGAGGGGGTGCACGCCACAGCAGAGCCCCTTCTCCCTCCCCATGAGCCTCAAGGAACCCCATGAGTACTTTAGCCAAGGTCTCACAGTGAGCAAGACAGGAAGACACAAAATTTGAAGGAAAACTGGTGCTTAGTTCCGGGGAGCAGCCTTAAGAGCCTCCTCCGGTTTCCTGATGGGCAAGGGGTCTGGCGTGGCTGCCTCCTGGTGAGTGCCAGTGCCCACCCCGACGGCACCGGCCACCGCAGCTCACAGGGTGCAGAGGATTTCTGAGCTTGGGCTTCGATGCCCAGCTATGGGAGGGAGGCGAAAGGAAGACACGGGGACAATCACTGTGTCTGCTTCCCAGAGCCGCCATCGCAGATTAATACAGACTGCTGACTTCAAGGACAGGCGCTCACTCTCTCACTGGCCTGGAGGCCAGAAGTCCAGAATCGAGGTGCTGGGAGGCCCCGCTCCCTCCAGGGGCTCTGGGGAGGGTCCTTCCTGCCTCCTCCGCGTGTCGTCACATGCCTTCCTCTCCCTGTGGGTCTGTCTGAATACCCTCTCTTTCCTCTTACAAAGACACTGTCATTGGAGTTAGGGCTCCCCCTAATCCAGGACGACCTTATTTTAACTGAACCAATCAAACCCGCAAAGACCCTATCTCCAAATAAGGGCGCATTCAGAGGTTCCAGCTGGACGTGACTCTGAGGGGACATTCTTCAACTCGGCAAGGAGACAGCTCAGTGGCACCAGTGATTAACCTGGGAGGACAGAGGCTTTGGTGATTTTCACATGTACATATTTTTATCAACTGCTTTTGTGTCATTTCTACGAAGACCAAATATTACTTCTCTATTCAGAGAGGTAAGTAAATATTAATAAACGCGAAATAACTAAGTATTTGTGATAAAGAACAGAATTATTTAAGATCCCACAGGCTCTGTTGGCCCTCGCGGGTAGGAAGGTCACCCCCCTCCCAGCTCTCAGCCCACGAAAACGAAGGGCCTTGCAAGCGTGGCCAGCGCTGCTCCCAGCAGCAGCCCCAAGTCGGGAGCAGGAGCGGAAGGACAGCGAGCGACCCAGCTCGCAGGGGCCCGTCCAGCCGTGCGGGTAGGAACGTGGGCCAGCGGCCTGCGAGGCCGGACCGAGGAGGCAGGCGGAGGTGCGGCGGCGGAACCACGTGTTCCGGTTCGGGCCCGGCAAGGAGAGGCCTCCCGGGGAGACGCAGACGTGTCCCAAGTGGAAAAGGGATAGCGGCTCACACAACAAAAGGCCCTGCCACGTGCTGACAAACACACGACGGCCGAAGAAAAGCCCTCCCGGTTCTCAGCTGAGGGCCCAGGGAGAGAAGCCCGGCTCCAAGCAGGTGCCACGGCTGGCGAAGCTGCCAGGCTGTGACAGCCCCGAGCCCCTGGTCTCCCGGGCCCCGGACGAGTGCCCGCCCCAGGTCCTCCACAAAACAGGGCGAGGCTCTGATCTCCCCCGCACCGGTGGTGCCCTTGGGGAGGGGACAGCAGCCAGGCCGTGCTCCCTTCTGTTTCTGTGGAAGTTTAGAGTCATGTTCCCCCCACGGCTACGAAACCCAGCCCCGATGTTCTCACCATTGTCCCGCGAGCTTAGACGTCTGGGCCTGGCCCTGCCGCCCTAGATCCCAGACACTCTTGGTGGCCAACTGGTAAGAAAGGACGGCCTCCTGGCCAGAGGCCAACAGGTGGCCCGGTGGCTCTGGCCGTTTGCACCCAGGCCCGCTGCTCGTCACTGACGTCGACAGGAGTCGTAACTAAAACCGGTGCGCCCCGCACCCTCCCCTCCCAAATCCAATTTGGTCACGTGATGAAAGATCTCGGAGGAAACACACAAGGTATTCTAAGCCCCACGGGACAGGCATTTCAGCAGCTGAGGAGTAAGCCAGGTTTCTGGAAGTTTCCTGGGTCTGGAATGTTGGGTCTGGGCAAGCTGCCCATGACTCTGGCCCATCTCAGTCACAGTCACTGCGGGTCCCTCCTCTCTCTGTCCCCCACCCCCTTGCTCAGATCCTATCCTCCTGACTCTTCCAACAACCTCCAGACGGGTCCCCCCCCACCAGCCAGCCTCCCCTTCCTGACTCCTGAGCCCCCGGATTGCAGCTCTAATCAGGGTATCGACAGCCCCCACTACTTAGAACAGGAGTGAAGGAATCCCTGCGTTCAAATCCTGGCCCCCAACCTCACAGGAGACGGGGGAAGATAAACTGGCAGTCCTGAGACAGGAAAGCTGCCTCCCATGGCCTGGGGCCCGGCCCAGCACGTGGTGAGCTCACAAGAAATGGGAAGGGATGGAGGGATGGATGGAAGGAAGGAAGGAACGGAAGATGGACAGATGGAAGGATGGGTTGATAGATGGATGGGTGGACAGATGGATGGGTGGACAGACGGGAGGATGGATGGACAGATGGACAGGTGCCCTCTTGGTCTGTTTCGTCATTTCCTGTCTCTATGAAGTAGAGTCTAAGCCTCACTTGGTGCGTTATTTCATTGACAAATCGGCAGTCCTGCAAGGGAGGCGTCTGACTCCTGCTTTGCTGAGAGTGCGAGGACCTTACACAAAGTCCCATCCAGGAATCAGTGCCAGAGCTGGGATTCAAACACACCCACGTCTGTCTGGCCGTGCCCAGGGCCCTCTGCCCAGCAAGGCTCTTGCTTGCTCTTCCCAGCCCCTGGCACCTCCCAGAGCGCTGGACAGACACCAGACTGAAGCCTCCAGCCAGCCCTTGCCTGCGGCCTACTGTCCCCGCCCCAGTCTGACGGGTGGTCAAACCTATCCTGGACGTACTGCCCTCACTGCTGTGTTGTGCTCTGTCCAAGTCTGCCTCTGTGCACAGATGTTCCCACCCCAGGGACAAGGCCACAGCAAGCCTCTCCCTGAGGTGGGCACGGCAGCGGGCGCACTCAGGAGCTGCTTTCCACGCTGTGCATGAGCCTCCGTGGACTCCAAGAAGTGGGGCCCGGGAGCTCAGCCAGGCCAGGGAATGACCAGCACTGCACTGTAAGCCAGCCTCGCTCCCGGCCTGCAAAACAGGAACAATGGAAGTAGCACACGTCAAACTGGATAACGCGCGGGGTTTGAGGTTTAGGGCCCAGTAAGTGCCCAACAGACTGCGGCCGACTTTCCAAACACAGGCTTCTAGGCAGAGCCTTCCCAACCCGGCCAGACGATGCAGCTTGGAGGCTGAGCCCCTCCCAGGCCTGCCCCACCTCCCCCAGCACAAGCCGCGGTCACGTGCACGATGCCCAACAGACAACCGCTGATCTTGGACTCCTCTCGCCTTTTCCTCAAGTGGCTTCGTTTCCTGATAAAGACCCAGGAGTCTTCTGCGGAACTTGCTGAGGCCCAGCCCCTGGGTCAGCACCTGAGAGCACCAGCGATGACTCACGGTCTTGGGGTCCCCCTCTCACCCCCGGCAGTTTACCCAGTCGACGCAATAGCCCACCCCTTCCTTCTCAGGGCAGCACAGAGTGCGAGGGGGGTGTCAGCCCACGAGGTTTGAGACCCTCGAACAGGAACTGACAGAGCACCCTTAGCATGTGGCGGAGACTCTTTCCTGTCATGACATCACAGAGACACCGTGACATGATTTCCCAGGCTACTCAGACCCTGCTACTTCCCCTTAAGGCCAAAGAACAGCAGCAATAGTGATGCTGCACTTCTGTGAGCCACGCGCCACGTTCTGTGGCTCGCATGCACCACTCAGGAGGCCAAGACGCCCGGAGCCACGTCTGATCCAGCCCGTATGGCGGGGGTGTGGCTGCGGCCTCCACCCGCCCCAGGTGCTGCAGCGCGGAGGGCTCTCGGGCCCATGGCAAGCTGCAAGGCACCATTTAGAGAGGGAATTATTCAAATCCTCGCACACCCGTGACCTGTGCTTCTCAGCTTTCATCCCAGCCCAAATGTGCCGGGAGCTAAACTGGGGTGAGGGCTGAACCCAGCCCGCGCTCTGTCAAGGAAGCGCGGAGCTGCTCAGAAGCACCCAGAGCATCTGCTGCCCGCAGCCGCTCATGATTCGCTTTAAATGGAGTCATCAAAATTCACTGCCATGTTCACATAAAATAACAGCAGCAACTGCCGCTAAATATGCACAGCGCCAAATATGCACAGTGCTGCGTGGCCGGGCTGTGTCTTCCCTTCATCCTGAATGCAGCCCTGCCGGCGGGAAGGGGGCACGTGACACCACGTCTGAAGCCACAGCATGGCCGCACACCCCACAAGGCCCGTGTCCCCCGCAGCCTTCACCGTCCACCCAGCGGGCCGAGGCGGAAACCCGGGCGGACCCCGCGTGCCCTGGGCCTAGCGGCAAGGCAGGTCCCAACCCGGCCACGGCCAGCCATCTTCATATCCATGGCTGCGTCTCCCGTGGACGTGGCAGCAGCCTCGCAACATGACCCCTGCTTCCTTCATTTTGCAGCAGTCAAAAGATTCTTCTCGGAAATGTAAATCATGGCAACCTCTTTGCTGAGACCCCTCAAAGGCTCTTCACCAGGTTTAGGAAAAGAACCCAGACCCCGATTTAGGACCATGAGACTCAGGGGACCCGGCTGCCTCCGGCCTAACTTCCCCACCTCTTCTCCCAGACTAGGCACCCCCAACCCCCACCTGGGTACCCTTAGTGCCCGGGAGATCCCAAGCAAGTTCTTTCCCAGCACAGGGTCTCAGCAACAGCATTTTCGGGAATGTGCCGTCCACACATTTTTACACGGTGATTCCTCCCACGGCACAGCCTTCAGCCCAAATGCCACCCCCCCGGAAAGGCTTTCCTGAGCAGTTTTTTTTTTATTGTTGGGTTAGTCCACCTCCCTAGACTCTTGCTGTCCTTTCTCCACTGTAGTGCTGGTGCTGAGCACACAGTCCAAAAAAGCTTGGCACATAACTGCTCTGGATGAATGGACGGGTGGGTGGATAGATGGATGGATGGATAAGTGGGTAGGCGGGTGAGTGGATGGATACATAGATGGGTAGACGGGTGGGTAGGTGGATGGACAGATGGATGGATGAATAGATGGACAGGTGGGTGAGTGGATGGCTAGATGGATGGGAGGTGGGTGGGGGGATGGATGGATGGACGGACGGACAGATGGATAGGTGGGTATGTGGGTGAGTGGATGAATACACAGGTGGATAGATGGGTGGGTGGATGGATGGACAGATGGATGGATGAACAGACGGACAGGTGGGCGAGTGGATGGATGGATAGGAGGGAAAGTGGACGGATAAATGGGTGCATAGGTGGGTGGGTGGATGGATGGACAGATGGACAGATCGATGGATGAATGGATGGACAGGTGGGCGAGTGGATGGATGGATAGGAGGGAAAGTGGACGGATAAATGGGTGGGTAGGTCGGTGGGTGGATGGATGGACAGATGGACAGATCGATGGATGAATGGATGGACAGGTGGGCGAGTGGATGGGTGGGTGGGAAGGTGGGTGGGGGGTAGGTGGGTGGACGGACAGATGGATGGACAGATGGGTAAGTAGACAAGTGGCTGGATGACAGGATGGGTAGATGGACAGATACTGTCCCCCGCAATGCAGGGTCAAAGAAATCTCTTCAGAGAAGTTAAGAAACTTAACTCCCTGACTTAAGACACACAGCCAGCAAGTGGCAAAACAGGGTCACATCCCTGCCCCTGAAGCTGGCTTGGCCTCCGCAAAGTGAGTCCGCAAGCCCGGGAAGCCTGTCGGCCCAGACCGGAGCCCACCCTCGAGGCCGGTACCCAGGAGAGTCGGGGAGATGCACCGAGCCCTCTCCTCCCATCAGGCCAAACACAAGGACAGACCGCAGGGCTCCGGAGAAGGATCAGGAACCAAGCTCCCGAGCCCAGCTCACAGTCAGGGCTGGCCGGTGGGACGCCAATGACTTCCAGATTCAGCTCTGCAGCAACTCATGTCACCTAAGCTCGGCACCCATCCTCACACGTCCTCCAGAGACCCTTGCTGCTCTCCCTCCCTGCCAACAAAGGTCCCCCTGTCCACCTGCCCCCCCCCATCTGTCCCGTCCCTTGCTCCCGTCACATGGTCAGGAGTCCCTTCCTCCTGAGAGCCTCTCTGCGCAGACGAGCCGGGCGCAGCCTCCCGGGTCCGTGGCCCCAGCACAGCTGGTCAAGCCGCTTCCTGGCCAGCCCCACACGCCCATGGGCTGAGCTCCTTGAGTTGGGGGATTTTTCTCGGCTCTGTGCTCGGCACCCCCAGATGCACGTCAGCCTGACTGTCCCCTCAAGGCCACGCTGTCGTCATCGGATGTGCCCCGCACACCTCTCCCACCAGCTACAAACATGATGGGTTCGTGCAAGTGAGCCCCACACAAGGGCGCTTTGAAGTCGGACGCGGTCTGCGGAAGGCAGGGGAACAAGGGGGTGAGACTCAGGCCACCAGCATGTGCATTTCTCCTGTCCAGGTCTGTGTCCCCACCCGGAGGGGGACAACACTAGGTCCCCACAGATTAGGACCCAGGGTTTTGCTTTTCTACCAACTGGGAGAAGGAACCAAGACAAATGGCAAACACGTTTGCCTTCACTGGTCCCCCGCAAAAAACAGGAATGCGTGCCCTTTGACCTCTCCTGTCACAAAAAGTGTAGAACGGACACAAAAGCAGGCACTTACGGTTTGAGAAGGGCGTGCACGGCACAGGCGTCAAGACTGTGGCTGCTTACTTCAGCCCACAACCACAAAGCAGCACCTATGGTGTGCGTGCGTGGTGCGCTCACGAGTGGGGTGTGCAGTGTGTGTGTGGTATGGGTGTGTAGTGTGTGTCTGTGGTGCGTGTGCATGTTTGTGTAGTGTACGTGTGACATGGGTGTGTGCTCTGCGTGGGGCTGTGTTGCGTGTAGCGTGTGTAGAGGGGGTGATGTGTGGGTGTGGTATGGTGTGTGGTGTGGGTGTGTGGTGTGTGTACACAGTGCGTATGGCGTGTGCAGTCTGCGCGGGGTGTGTTGCGTGTGTGCGTGCGTGTCCGTGGGCACACTCGGGCGGGGACGCTCCCAGCCAGGGTTCTCCTGGCTCCTCTCCCGTCCTCAGCGCAGCCCCGGGCGGGAGCCGTGCGAGCAGCTGAGTCACCGACAGCGCCGCCTCCCTCCCTTCATCCTTTCCTTCATTCACGCAGCAGGCGCTGGGCACCCATGGTGGCCAGGCACGTGGGGCAAAGCCATGCACAAAACCAGCCCCGGGGAGCTTCCACCCTCGAGGGGAGAGGTGGGCGCCACGGGGAAAACGGGCACAAGTCGCGCCGTGAGCTCCCTTCCCCCAGCTCCCCGTCCTCGGGAGCCGCGTGCAGCCCAGGTGATGCTCTCTTCCCGGGACCCCAGGAAGGACGTCCGTCCCTCGGCCCCCGCTGGCCACACGGCAGGCGTTACTGTCGCTGTGCAGGGGTGGCGCTGACTTGCAAGTCCCGCAATTCCAAGGTGGCAACTCCCGCCAGGCTTTTAATCAGGCCCCAGGTCAGCAAATCCCACAACCTCCCTGCGGGCTTCAACCCGTGGTTGTAGTGTCATGTCTAACCGCAAGCCCTGCCGCTAGGCCTCTGCTTCCAACTGAAAATAAATGTCTCAAACCTGCTAATGGCTGTGCTCCTCCAACCTGTCCTCCTAAAATGGGTTGTGAAGGACCAACGCTTTTAAAACACCATAAAACAAGGGCGGGAACGGCTCTGACGCTCAAAAGCATATCAGGATGAAAATGCATGTGTTTCCCTACACCATACGTCACTGAAACACAAGCTCTGAATAATTGTGTGCTCCGGCAGAAAAAATTTCCAGCCCGACCTGCACCTGAACTTGCATCAAAACATGCTTTCAATCAAAATTTTCATCAGAAGTCTTGTTCGGTAGAAAGTAGGCTTTTTACATTAACATTAGTATTAAAAACAAACTTGTGCAAATGCCCATCCCAGACTTCACAGCACCGGGCAGGCCTCTCGTCCAAGCCAGTTAGCTCTGCCGCCCTAAGCACTTCTTTGAATCCTCCCGCCAGGTGCGAACACAGCACCCCACCCCTCCGCAGGCTGTGGGGTCTACGCTCCCTGATGATCCTGGATCAGACCCAGGGACCAAAGAGTTCTGCGAGTGGCAGCTACACGTCCATTCGTCCATCCACAGACTGTGCCAAAGTGCCACGGTGTGCTGGGGGTGGAGGCTGCAGGAGGGAACAAGCCAAGCACAGCCCCTGGCCTCGGGGAGCTCAGAGCCAGATAAGAAGTAAGCGCAGGAACAAACGAATGATCCATCCGGGGAGAACCACAGGACCAACAGAGAGCTGTGACCACGAGGAACAGGGACAGCCCGCTCTGGACAGGGTGGCCCAGGAGCAGAAGGGGCACAGGTGCAGCTGAAACGCAGACAGCAGGGGGCGGGGGCACAAGATCAGGCGAAGACCTGGAAGGATGCAGTCACACAGGGTGTCCCAGGCCAGGAGTCTGGAGCAGATACTAAACCCGCCACGGTGAAGTGACTCAGCGGGGAGGGGTGTGTGTGGCACAATCTGATTTATGTTCTTTGTTGAAAGATCCCTCCTCCCGCTGCTGGGCTGGAGCCCGGGTTGTGGACGGACGGAGTAGAGACAAAGAGCCCAGCTGAGTGGCTACTGCACTAGTCCGTGTAGCCTGTGCACGGGTTGACAGATGCAGGGTTGGGTAGAGACAGTGGAAATGGAGAGAAGTGGGATGTGCTAGCTGGATTCTGGAGTTGGAGACAGGACGGGACAGGATGACGGCTGAACAGGCGTAGCAGAAAGGGAACCACCGTGGTGCTAGCCTGGGGTACTGGGTGGATCGTGGAGAAACAGAAATCCACATGCTTTGGGGTGGGGAGGAGTTTGGTTTTGGACACGCTGCATTAGAGGAGGGCTTTGGGGCCCCGGCAGGAGTGGTCACTTGGGCAGCTGGATGCAGAGTCTAGAGCCCAGTGAACTGGAGGTAAGAGTTTGGGAGACACAGACGTGGAGCTGCCTTTGCTGGACTGCCTGGCTCAGGCCCTTGGCCTCAGCGCGAGGCAAGCCACCTCATCTCAGCACGCAGGGGCTCAGGTGGACGTGGCTAAACAGGCGAGAGCTGGGGAGCTGGGGAGCGGGGCAGAGGCCGCCCATAGGATTCAAGGACCATGAAGCGTCTACCTGAGACAGGGTTTGAGTGGGGCTTTTCAAACCTGGGTAGACCCCTGAATGCTGTCACATTCCAGGGACAAATCAGACGAAAAGAATTTGGAGGCCAGAGAGTAGGTGAGAGAGGCCTCGGGTCCCAGGGAGTGGCCTGGGTTCTGCCGCCCAGTGAGACAGGCTCCATGACGGACGCCTCTCCCCATCAACTCTGCCCACGATGCTGGTCAAGTCCCTGTCCCAGCTGATCTGAGCACCTGACCCTGAGTTGATGTCACATGTGCCAGATGCCCAGGCTCCCCCGCATGCCACCCCAGCGCAGCTTGGTCTCAGTCCCGCCAGTCCAACGCTGGCCATACCTGGCTGAGCCCTGAGTGTCGTCTGCTCACTCCCCTGGGACACCCGTGAACCCCCAGCATGGCTTCAAGGTGGAAGACACAGGTTCCCAGGGGTTTCCCCACGTCTAGGGCTTATCCGCCTGCTCTCACGGCAACTCCTCATCCCAGTAAAGGTACAATTCAGAGTCTAAAATAACTCAGGCTGGTGGAAATACAGCTCTGGCCGGCCCTGGTGTCCCCTTTCAGACACCACCTGGATATTCTGGGCTGGAGCCACAGGAAGAGGCACCAGGTACCCCATTTCAGCCTCTTGGTACCGACTCTCAGGAGGGTTAGGGTGGAACTGTGCCCCCGCCCATTCGTATGTTAGAGTCCTAACCCCAGGACCTCAGAAAGTGACCTTATTTGGAGATGGAATCTTCACAGAGGCCATTGAGTTAAGGCGGAATCATTCGGTGGGCGCTGATCCAACATGACTGTTCTAAGAGGAGGAGATTTGGACAGACGGGGAGGCTGCCGTGTGAGGATGGAGACGGCTGTCTACAAGCAGGGACAGAGGCCTTGGAAGGAACCAACCCTGGCAACACTTGATCTCGGACTGTGAGAGAATGAATTTCTACCGTTTCAAGCCACCTGGTTTGTGGTGCTGTCACTGCAGCCCTAGCAAACGGAAACAAGGAACCACGGGCATCGCCTGTCCCGGCCCCTGGGTACCTGCACGTGGGCACCTGCCGAGGGCACGGGATGGACTGTGCGGTCCCAGACCACACCCCCGTGTCCACGCTCATCCCTGAGCTCCGGTCACCAGGAAGGCAAAGGGAAGAGGCGCTTGCATGGGGCTCATCGTTTGGAAAGTGAAACCCAGCTTCCGTTGCCACAGCAACTCCACTGGGACTCTTGCTATTTGCATATTTTGAAATTGGAAGGGCGAAGTGAGAAAGCAAAGGGGGAGGAAAAATGAGGGGGATGGAAGTGTCCAGGGGAAAGACTGAAGGAGAAGAAGCAACAGAAGTTTAAGAAAAATCCGGCCTCACATGGGCGATCTAGTCTGTGCTCGCTGAGCTCAGAACAGGGCCCAGGTGCTCAGTAACTTCCCACATTAAGTTGTGGTGGCTCCAGCCAGGTGTCAGCCCAGGTCCCTCATGGTCAGAGGGGAAAGTGCGCCCCACTGAGAAGCGTCCCAGGCGAGCCCACCCTGTGGCCTGGGGGAGTCTCCGGGTAAAACCGGCCGCACTGGGGGACGGGCTCTACCCTCACACTGGACCGAATGTGTGGGCCACCTCCCCAAACTCGCACGCTGAAATCCTAACCCCGAATGTGATGGTTTTACAAGGGGGGGGACTTTGGGAGGTGATTAGGTCACAAGGTTTCACGAAACCCTCTTGAATGGATGAGTACCCTTATAAAAGACACCCCAAGAGTCGCCTGGCACCCTGGTCTGACTTCCAGCGTCCAGAACTGTGGGAATAAATTCTTGCTGTTTCTAAGCTGCCCGTCTGTGGTGTTCTGGCGCAGCGGCCTGGGTGGACTCGGACCACCTTCCTTCCAGACCCCAGGATGGCACCCCCCCAGGAGTGGGCTCGAGCGGTCCCGGGGATGCCTGTGAAAGGACTCGAGCGAGACCTGCAACCCCATCACGGGCACCAGGGCGGGAATCCACGCCTAGGGTCCAGCTCACGGGCACTCGACTTTTCTCACCGGACAGGCTGCTGTAGAGGAAAGAAAAGATGCTACAGAACTAGGTGATGTCTAAATTTAGCCCGACAGAGAATCTAGAGCACGCGAGCACAAATACTACTCTGAAGGGACACAGGAAAGAATACAATGGACCTGGGGACGGAATTCGTCTGAGACTAAGTGGACGCAGGTGGCCGCTCTGAGAAAGTGCGTACATCAGTGGATGGAAGGACCCTGTGGCACGGAGCTTCTGCAGCCCAGCATGTGGCAGGTCGCGGCCACCTCGCTCCCCAATTACCCACCTGAGGGAGGCGCATGTGGAGGGGGTGGCCAGGCAGGCTCAGCAGCGCAAGGTGAGGCAGAAGTCACTCATCTCCAAAATCACCCCTGAACCCCTCAGCGAGGGCCACGGGAGGCGCTGGCTGGCACCCGCCTTCTGCTGTAGCCAGATGGGACTGGTTGTTTTCCCCCAGCATTGAACCAGACCCTGTCTCTCCAAAGGAACCTCAGGTTCACTCCTTCATTCGTTCAGCAGAAACAAGCACCTCCCTGTACCAGGTACGGCCCTGCCCGAGCATGCCGCGTGGCAGAAGATGCCCAAGGTTCTGCCCTCACGTGACCTCACCTGCCAGGTCAAATACTTGGCTTTGATGGGTGGGGAGGCCCCTCCCTGGCAGTCCCAGCCCCTGGCACGGCTCCCCGAGGAGCGCAACACCTGCTTCACCCCCAGGCCCTGCAGGTCCCTGCCCCCCACCTCCGCTGCTTGCCGCAGTTTCTCAGCATGCGGCCGCCTGCCTGTTCCCAGGGCCTGGCCAGCACATGAGTTCTGAATTCCCTGTGCTGAGCCCCTCTGTCAGAAAGACCTGGGGTGGTCTGTGTTCTGGACTAGCTTTCGCCCACACACCACAAGGGAACAGCCTGCTCAGGTCTGTACACTGCTTGCAGGACTCGGGCGCCAGCCCCAGGTGGCACCCCCGAGTGGCTCCCTGCTGTCGGAAGGCAGAGCACAGTAAATAAAACCCCAGGGCCACATCCCACTGCTCCCTTTGGCACCAAATGGCAGGGGGCGGGGAGAGAAATGGTTTTGGAGGGACCGAGACGCAAGGAGACGGGAAGGCAGGAACCTAGCTCCATTTCTGAGAGAGATGGTAAAAGAGCCACACCTGGGTAATAAGG
>RJWJ010013043.1:0-40688 GCA_004363605.1 Indri indri
TACTGCAACCTCAGGGGAGTGCCTTCACCTCTAGCCCCTCAGTTTCCTCAGCTGGAAAGTGGGAGGAAATAGCTGGCCCACATACAGGGCTGACATGAGGACTGTATACAGTGTTGCTTATAGGAGCTTTATAAATGCATGCATGGTAGCTATTATTTTTTTAACTGTAAAGAGAATTGAGTACCTCATTATAAATGATGATGATGATAATTTCACAATCCATTTCTCCCCACGTAGTGGCATAACATAGTAGTTCTCAATCTCCACGTGCACCCAAATACCTGGGAGAAGACTGTTTTGTGTCTTGCTTTTTTGTAGGTTGATCTTAGATGCAGAGGGTTTTAAAATTGTGCTCTCATTTAACTGCACATTATCATTACTGGCACGCACAAGGTGCTGCTCTTACTTGTTTATTTTTGGGGTCCAACTTTCCCTCCAAGCCTCTTCCCCTCACAAGAACTCTGATTCAATTGGTCTGGGGGGATGCAGACAGAGGTTTTGTTTTTTAAAGCTCCCCAGTAATTCTAACATGCAGCCAAGAAACTGCTCATTTAGTGTGTCGTTTTAGTTTCTATTTTCATTTTATTTTAGCCCTATACCTTGGGGACAATACAGTTTCTAGCATCTTGCTGCTCAGAGTGACCAGTGGGCCAGTAGCATCAGCATCACCTGGTGGCAGTGCAGTCTCAGGCCCTGCCCGGACCCACTGTATCAGAACGTGCATTTTAACAAGATCCCCAGGTGATTCGTGCGCTCGCAGAAGTTGAACGAGCACAGCTCCTGAGTTGAGTGTGATGCTTCCCTTTCTGCAATGGACCTGCGTTTGCAGGTGGCGTTTGACGCACACTGCTATAGATGGAATCCTGTTTTAGACTCAAGTGGGTGCTGGTGAAGCATCCACCACTGAGGCACGTGTGCTGGGAGCTTTTCCTTTCTTTTCCTTTTTTAATCTAGGGTTCTTGTAAAGTGAGATCCCACTGCAGTTGTCTGTCTGGCAGAGCCCAGAGGGTGGGACTGTGCCAGGAAAAGCAATTTAGGACCCAAGAGGCCACCAGGGGCCTCTTTCCCCATGACTCCGGAGGTGGACGTCACTGGGGTTTGTGGGGCTGGCCAGGGGTGGGCTGTAGATGGCATTTCTTAATATAGTTAGTCAATAGCTATGTTTTCTAAGTGCCACAGAGGACTAAAAGAATGTCACTAAATGTTTGGCATGGAGGGAACTGATGGCTTTGAGAGGGACATTTCCCAGGCCTCGGAAGGAGAAGAGATATCACAGAAAGGGATGTCATGGAGACAAATCCCCACGCACAGGCCTGGTCACTGCTTTTTTGTCACTTTGGCTTTGGGCATGAAATAATGGTGTGAGCAGAGAGCAAGCATTGTCCAAGGAGGCTCTGGCCTGGCGGCCTGGCTTTGCTCGGGGGACAGGCAGGGCTGGCTGCTGCTGGCTTTCTTCCTCTGCCTCAGTGGATTGGCCTGTACGAAGGGTGTGTTGCAGCAGTGAGCTGCATTTCAAAACTCCATCGTACTGCCTTGTTTCTCTGAGCATTTCCCTCCTTTCCTCTGGAGAAGAGGATTCCTGTCCTTGCCCTCTCTTTGCCTCTCCCCACTGCAACAAGAATGGGGCGGGCCTGCTCTGCCATGCCGTGTGACTTCCAGCTGGGCTGTCATTCTGCAAAGCGGGGAGAGCGTGCCTTTCTTTGTGGGGTGGCTCTAGAAGGCCACAAAGCCACGTATTTAACAGTTCTATAGAAACCAGGCTCGGGGGCTCAGTAGCTGTGGATAATCCTAAATGAACACTCTTGAATTGCATCATCTCCCTCCCACCCGCCCTGCAGTGTCAGTTTAAACCTCTCCTAGTCCACTGTTGCCGGGGATGACAGCCAACTTTAGTGTCTGTTCAGTGTTTTGAACTCCGAGGAAATCATCAATTTAGGCAAGATTATCAATCGGTGTTAAAACCATTAGGAAGCCTATCCGAAAGGGAATGGACAACAAAATCTTGGCATATTCATTCAATGAAACAAGACAACAATGGGGAAAAAACTTGATACACACACAATATGGCTGTATCTCCCAGAGAACAGTGAGTGAAAGAGTTCATATTGTAAGATTCCGTTTTTATGAAGTACAGAAACAGGCAAAGCTCATCTGTGTGACGAAAGTCAGAACAGAGGTTTCCTTTGCATGGGGGCTGTTGTCGGGGAGGGGACACAAGACAGAGCCAGCTGGGGAGCTAGGAATGTTCTCTATCTTGATTTCGGCTGTATTATGTATGCATGTGAAAATCTTAGCAAGACCAGACCTTCTGTATGTTCTGGTATACACAACACCATTCTACAACGTATTTTAGCCAAAAGCTTTTAACTTGATTTTAATCAAGACTTTAGATCTAACTTTCAGTTTCCAGGAAACACAGGAGACAGATGAATAAGCTAAATGGCACCATGAAGAAGCAACCAGGCAAATCAGAAGGTTGGACCTTCCGCAGGACAATTGATCTGGTCTCTTTCATGAGAGGACCTGGCCAGATCGGAGGAGCCCAAGAAACATCACAACCCGATGCAGTGCAAAGCCTGGGTTTCGATCCTGGTTTGGACAAACCAGGTATAAAAGACATTTTAGAGGCAATCGGGGTTATTTGAACATAGATCGAGTTTTAGATAATGGTGAAGAATTATTTTTAATGTTTTAAAGTATGATCATGCTAATTGGGTTCTACTGGACAGTGTTATTTTAAAAAGATGCATCCTGGGGGGAAAACTCTGATTCATTTTCAGCTTGGTGAAGGACGAGCCAAGCCACAAGGGTGCCTGGAGGGTTTCGCTTTCCACAACCAGCCCTTTCGGCAGGAAACGGACCTTGACTGGAGTCGCGCTGTCCAACAGTATTTCATCTATTTTCTTATTTCATAATAGAACATTTTTCCCTTTTTATAATTTTTTTGATGAGAAATATTTTAATAGCATGAAAAATATGAAATGAGAAACGAATCTCTTCTCACTCCAGGTATCTCCTTTCCCAGTTTCTCTCTCCAGAGGCAACCACTATTAATGGTTTCTCGTGTATCTTTCAGAAAAGACATTCTCCATTCACACAAGCATATCTATATGTGTGGTCCTGTACTTTCTGACTCAGCGGCAGCTTACTGTAAACACTGCATTACACTTGGGTTTCAGAGTTAGCATATCAGAGAAATTCCATATCTGCTCTCATGAAGGCCACCGATGACCTCCTTGTCATCACATCCAAGGCCACCCGTTAGTCCTCCCCTGATTCCACCCAGCTGACTGGCCCTTCCTCCTCGCTTGGCTTCCTGGACTGTGCACTCTCCTGGGTTTCCTTCTATTGCGTCTGTCTTGCCGTTCCCCTGCTCCTCCTCTGAACGTGGTCATGCCCCTCGGCCCCATCCGTGACCTTTTCTCTGTCTACACCCACACCGTAGGTGATCTCATCCAGTCTCAAGGTTTTAAGTAACATCTCTACCCTGACAACTCCCCATTTTATATCTCTAGTCTGAGTCACATTCCTAACTCCAGCCTCTTATCACACTGCCTGCTGGACATCTGCACTCAGATATCTGGCAGATGTCTCAAACCTAGCCTGGCTGAAGCCTCCAAACCTGTATCGCCTTCTGTCTTCCCCATTTCAACTGTCAGCAACTCCATGTTTCCCCCTGCTCGGGCCAAGAAGCTCAGACATCCATGCCTTCTCTTTCGCTTGCATTCCCATACGCCACCTACCAGGAAATCCCACTGCCTCTGAGCTATGTCCAGCATCTGACCCCTCCTCTCCACCTTCCCTGCTACCACCTGGGTCCCCACCTGCCTGGATGCTTGCAGTATCCTCCTCGCTGGTCTCTCTCCTCCGTTCTTGCCACTACTCCTGCCTTTGATCATTCTGCTCTGGCTGGTGTGGTTTCCCTGCTGTCCCTTGTCATACCAGGCCCAAGCCCACCTTAGGGCATTTGCTGTTCCTCTGCCTGAGCGCTCCTAACCCAGATATCTGCTTGGCTTGCTTACAACACATTTGTCACATTTTTGCACAAATGTCATCTCCCTGTGGAATCCACTCTGACCACCCGATTAAGATGGAAACCCATCATTTTCTGTCCCCCTTAGTATGCTTAATTTTTTTTGCAGCATGTATCACTTACTAACATTCTATAATTTATTGCTTATCTTGTTGCGTATGCCTATGTGCCCCTTGAGAAAACAGACCCCACGAGGACAGGGATTTTGTACCATTTTCATCATTGCAGTAACCCTAGTACCTAAAATAGTGCCTGGCTCATAGTAGCTACTGAATAAACATTTGTTGGACGAATGGATGAGCAGATGTTATCCCACTGGATTATTTTAATGGCCACGGGGGTCCACTGTGTGGATGATGTAGGAACACGAGCAGCTCAGCAGTGGCCAATACTCATCAGGCATGTCTGAAGCACTCCTGTAAGAATTTAGCTCCTTCATGAATTTATAGTCCTTTACAAACTTAGCTTTATGGATTTAGACTCATTTAAACTTCTCAACAACCTTAAGAACTAGGTCTGATGGTCATTCCCATTTAATAAATGATGAGACTGATGTCCAGATGGGCTTATTAACTTGCCACAGTCATACAGATAATAAGTGGTCATGCCAGTCTGGCTATGTGTTGAACTGGCAAATTTAACTTCCACATTAATCAGTGTCCTTCTCCCCTCAGACAGATCTGGGACTTACCTCTGGGGGGACTTACCTGACCTGCATTTATTCAGTCAATGTTTACCAAGCACTTCTGCCTGCAGAGTGTTAGATCCAGCCTGGCCTCATCTACAATGCAGACAGAACTCAGACTCTGAGTCAGCATCCCTGCTGGAATGCTATGGGACACAAGGATGAGCAGAAAAAACACAGCTCTTGCCCTCAAGGGGCTTACAGTGGTGGGACAGACATGAACCAAGAACTCAACCAGTATAACAAGCCAACCGGGATGACCACCACCATTGGAGGTACCAGATGGCTGGAAAGGCAGGGAAGGGATCCCTGAGCTGAGCGCTGGTGGATGGTTTAATAAACAAAGAGAGGGAAGAACATTCTAGGAAAAGGGATTGCATGCCTAAAGGCCAGCATGGCAGGCAGAGAGCAAGGGGAACAGGGTGAGAAAGGAAGCTGGGAGGCCGTGGCCTTGTCAAGGAGTTTTGGCTGTATCTCAAGTTCAGTGGGAAGCCATTTAAGGTGGGGTGGAGCGAGGTAACTGCAGCCTGATCAGATCTGATTTGCATCTGAAGACAGTTTTAGCTAAATAGCAGAGAACTGACAAGTGAGGAAGGGTTGATGGACTTTGTGGTAATGAAAGAAACTGAGTAGTAGAGAAATTTATATATTTTATTTTATTTTTTTGAGACAGAGTCTCACCCTGTTGCCCAGGCTAGAATGTCGTGGCGTCAGCTTAGCTCACAGCAACCTCAAACTCCTGGGTTCAGGCACTTCTCCTGCCTCAGCCTCCTGAGTAGCTGGGACTACAGGCATGCACCACCATGCCCGGCTAATTTTTCCTATTTTTAGTAGAGATGGGGTCTCGTTCTTGCTGAGGCTGGTCTCAAACTCCTGACCTTAAGTGATCCTACCACCTCGACCTCCCAGAGTGCTAGGATTACAGGTGTGAGCCACCATGCCCAGCCGAGAAATGTATATATTTTAAAAGTTCAATAGATTTAAGGGGTACAGGTGCAGTTTTGTTATATGGATATATGGTATAGTGGTGAGGTCTGGGCTTTTAGTGTACCCATCACCTGAATAGTATACATTGTACCCAACTGGTAATTTTTCATCCCTCTCCCCCATCCCACCCAGTAGAGAAATTTCGGCCTGAGGTCATGCCCCTCCCTGGAGTCAGCCCACGTCCAGACTGCTTGATTGGGCAGGGGTAGGGTAGGGAAAAAGGCCCATTCCCTTGGTCCAGGTGGAACAGCTCTGAAGGGTGTTCCTAGTCCTAGAGCTCTCACCTTAAAACCAAGATAAAAATGTTGAATGATCTGCCCAGGGTTCCTGAGAAGAGTGGGTGGGTTCCCGGTTCCACCTGTGCAGTGGGAGGATCCTGTTCCACCTGGGGCAGAGGTTTCAGTCCTAGAACCTTCCCTTCCCAAGTCCGGATCTCCAGAAGGATGGCTGGCAGTGTCTGACGCATGGGCGGGGAGCAGTTAAGGGAGTCCTTGGCCCTCGGATGCTGGTCCTAACTTTCCCACTTACTTGCTCTGTGACCTTGAGTAAATCCCCTTGTCTCTCTAGGCCCTGTTTCTTTATCAGTAAGAGAGGAAGTTGGAGTAATCAGTGACTCAACTTTTGGGGCAATTCACAGACCCTTTGAATACTTGTTGAAAGCTATGACCATCATGCACATAATTTCTGGCAGCTGCAGGGGTTCTGGAAGCCCTGGGGTGGGATGGTGGGTGGGGTGAGGGGATTCATTTGGGCCCCAAGAATCTGCGGATGAGACATTAACAAGTACCATTTCTGGTGGCCCTCTGAGAACCAAGTCTGGTAGACTGTTCTAATCCTCACCATAATCCTTTAGGATAAGTAGGATTTTCCCCACTTGGAGCTCAGAGACAGCACTTAAGTGACTTGCCAAAGCTGAGAAGAGCCGAATTAGGACCCCCAAGCTAGGTCTTGAAGCCAAAGACTGTTCTTCCCATTCCAATGAGTGACATCAATACTCTTACCCATTCCCTGTCCCCCTGACACATTTTAGACCTCATAGCCCTTCTCTTTTGCACTTTCAACTGCTCTCATGGGGCAGGGCTTACCCCATGAGATAGGACAGAGGATCTGAGGCCGCCATAGGCTAAGTGATCTGCAAGGTCACACAGCAAGTAAGTGGCCCAGCTGAGAGGGAGAGACAGTAGACATGTGTGGTCACCTTGGAAGTCTCAGCGCGGACAAGCCTCACCTGGTTGCCAGTTGGGAGACCAGGGGGAAGAGTCGTGGGGGCAGGCTGTAATCAGGGGAAGAAAGCAGGGCCCTGGGGCTGGGCCTGAAAGAAGGGGCTTTCTGTGAGCCTGAAGATGCCCAGTGCCATGTACATACTTGGCCCTCAAGGCAAGTTCTTTGCTGGCCTTTAAGTCTTCTCAGCAACTCTGGTGGGACAGTTTATCCCCACTTTACAGATGAGGATACAAACAGAACTTCCTTCGGCTCCCCGTTAGGAGGTGACCACACACACACACACTGCCTTCAGGTCCTTCCCAAGTCCCAGTCCCCTAATCCGTTACTCGGGCTGCATCTTCCTGCCTATCCCTATTGGACCATGCCCAGCTGGTAATGGTGTTCTTGCCTTTTCACCCTCTGAACCTGCGCACCTGTTTTTCCCTTTGCCTGGAATGCCCCTTCCATTCCCCATTGAACTCCTATTCATCCTTCAAGATCCAATGCCACAGCCTCCCCAGTCATTCAGCCAAGCAGAACAGATTGCCATCTCCCTGCCCATTCCCCTTTCGGCTCTCCCATGTTTCTAACCAATGGCTTTGATGAAAGTATGGGATCCCATTTTCGGGGACTTGGGCTTCACTCCTCTGTACTCCAGTGCTCCGCAGTGTCTCTGCCACCACCAGGCTCCAAGTGTTTGTTGGAGGAGTGAAGGAAGTCCAGGAAGCCTCCTAGACCACCCAGCCTCAATGGCTCTTTCAGCTCCTGAGAACAGCAGAACATTTATATCCTGTGTAAGAGATTTTTTACTGTTGACTTCAATAATACTAAGTTTATTGTTGCCCTCCACCCCCTTCGTTTTACCCTATTAGCCTTCCTTTACCCATTTCCTGTCTCGGCCTGGGGGTCCTTGCCATGATTGTCCCTTTATCCAGCTTTCCATCTTCTCCCAGGATCCAGGCCTTTGTAGGCACAGAGCTGACCCTCGACCCTGTCACCCCTCCCCTGCTAGGCTCCCAAGGCCTAGGGAACCTAGTACCCTCGGGTGCAGTACGCACAGCCCTCCTGCAGCTGGGCTGCGGGGGAGCCCTGTGTACTACCCAGTGCTTTTCCACTCTCCACCCATCCTTTTTCTCTCCCCTGTTAAATAAGAAATTAATCAGACACGTCTTCAAGCTGGCAAGGAAGACTTCACTCAAGAAGCGGGGACTACTGCAGCAGGGGTTTTGCAGTGGGGGAGGCTGAGCTCAACTCTGATGACAACAAGGAAAAGTGGGAATTGATGCCAAGGAGCAGGGGCAGGGGGTGGTGAGTGGATGGGAAGTTGCTAAGTGGAAACATCAAGGCTGGAGGATTCTGGCCCAGTTGACTTGACGGGAGTCTTACTGCAGGCAGGCTGGGGTGACCAAACACCAAGGGTGGGGGATCTTCCTGAGTCAGCAGGGTTCTTGCTAAAACAGAACTCAAGGCCAGGGCCTAGTCAGAAAGAGGACTCAGAGCATCATGACTCGTTTGTTTTTTTCTTTTTCTTTTCTTTTCTTTTTAGCACATTCCTTCCTGTTGTAATAACTCAAGTTTGGTCAAGGAGAGGGTCTTTGTCACCCCTAACCACCTGGCTCTTTCATTTCTCCCAGCCTCGATTCAAGCTCCTTCCCCTTCCTTATTTCCCACTGCCAGCATCCATGCCTCCTCTGAAACTTTCTTGGGCCTTCCGCCACGGGAATCCATCTTTCTCTGCCTGGGCCTGGGGAGAGGTGTCCATGTCTCCTCCCCAAACCAGAAGCTCTTTGCAGCAGGAGTGTTCCCCTACCTTCCCCACAGGGCGTGGGCATGATCGCACCTCCAAGGAAAAGGTCTCCTGCAGATGTCCCTCTTACTCTTGCCGCTTCTAGTCCACCCCCTCCCCCTCCGTTGAAGGAGACCCAGAGTGTGAGTTGGTGGTCAACGTCCCTTGCCTGGAAGGGCCCCTGGGTGTTCATACCCCTCCCCAGGGGCCTCCATCCTGGGCTTGGGTGGCTTCCTCAAGGGAAGAGAGGCGATCTCCCCGAACGTTCCCCCCCACCCCTTGTAGTTGCCATGAATTGCCTTCGGGGGGCTGAACACTGCTGGGGGCACAGAGATCTTCGGCGGCTCGATCACCCCCAAAGGACAGGCAGGAAGTGCCCACACCACGACTCCCTCCCCTCGCCCCTCCAAAAGGTAAAACCACTTGGGAAGGGCCGCCCTAAAAACACTCCTGAGCCCCCGACCCGTCGACGGAAACAAGCTCCCAGTAACTTAGAGGGGCGACGCGGCGCCTTTAAGAGGTGGCAGGCGGTGCTGCCCCCTGGCGGCCGCCCGCCGCGCGCCCTCGCGGCCCGCGGGGCTCCAGCTGCCGGCCGGCCGGGTCAGCGCGGGGCGGCGGCGGGGCCGGGCTCGGCGTGTGCGCCGTCGCTCGCCGCCGCCCTTCTCGGCGGGCTGCGCGCGAGGCCGAGGCTGAGGAGGAAGTGGCGGCGGCGGCGGCGGGTGAGGACCGCGGGGTCCGAGCGCGCCCCAAGGGCGCGCGCCCCGCTCGGGACGGCCGAACGCGGCGCCCGGGGCGAGGAGGGTGGGACCAGGCGCGGGGGGCGGAGAGAAGGAGGGCGCGGAGGCCGCCCGTCTGCCGCTGCGGGAGGCGTGTGGCTCGGGCCCGCGCGGCCGCAGGGAGGCGCGCTGGGCTGGGGCGGCGTCCGCGGAGGCCCGGCCTCCCCTTCCGCGGGCCCCGGCCCGGCCCCCGCTGCAGCCCGCGGGCCGGGCAGCGCGGCGCTCGCGGGCAGGCGGGCCGCGGGGGCGTGGGTGGCGGCGGCGTTGCGGGCGGCCCCGCGCAGCCCAGCCAGTGGCGTTCCGCGCTGAGCGCCGCTCCCTCCTCCCGGCCGCCCGCCGCGCCCCGCCCCTGCCCGCCCTCCCCGCAGGACTGCGCGCCCGGAGCCCCGTTCCGCGTCCCCGCCGCCGGGAGGAGGTGCCCGCACGCTCGCGGCGCGCGCCGGCCGCCAGACTCGGCCTGTGGGCGATTTCCTCCGGACCCAGGCTCCCGCCCGAGGAGGAAGATGCAGACCTTTCTGAAAGGGAAGAGGGTTGGCTACTGGCTGAGCGAGAAGAAAATCAAGAAGCTCAATTTCCAGGCCTTCGCCGAGCTGTGCAGGTAAGGAGGGATGCGGCTCCGGTGCCCGGGACCCCCGGCCTGAGCCGGGTCCAGCCTCAGCGGTTGTTTGGGGAGGTTAGAGCAAAACGGGAAGAAGCTGCGCGCGGGGAGACTGAGTCCGAGTGGCCAGGTGGCTGTGGGCCGCCGGCTGTGTTCGAGGGCAGCGGCGGCCAGTACGGCGATGAGGCTCTGACCAGGGCTCTCAGGTGCATTGGGACCCCGCTGGGAGGCCCCCAGCCGCCCGGGGCGCGGTGGGAGCGCTGCTGAAGGTTGGCGGAGGGACCTGGGAAACCGGGGAATCCACGCTCGGCTAGAGGCTTGAGGGTACTTTTGGACCGGACTGTTTCTCTTCCTTCGTCCCCTTCCCTTTAGTGGAGAGGGGCACCAGCGTTTGTGGTCCGCCGACTACGTGCCCCGCGTGTGCTTGGCTCTGGAAGCTGTCATTGCATAGCACCGGGCTAAGCCCAGCTGAAACGAGTGGCAATACTTGGCATGTATGTGGCGATTTGCTGTCTCATTAGAGCCTCACAGCAGCCTTGCAAATTGGCCAGGGTGGTGATTCTGGGCCACGTGTCTGAGAAAAGGGGCTGATCAGCAGAGGGATAGGGTCCCCCGCATAGGGTCCCACGGCTAGGGAGTGGCTGGTGCATCCAAGGTGCTGGGGAAGTGAATGCCTGTGGGGTAGAATGGCCTTGCACCATCCAGGCTGTGCGACCCCCTCCCACCATGCTGGTGCTCATGGTGGATCTCTGGTGTTTAAGGGATCATATTCTTAATAAATTACAGAAGTACTGAGTCTTGGGTCAGGTAGGCCTTGCCTTGCTCCACAGCTGTGGCTTTGCTTCTGAGAAGCTGTTAGTTAAATCCAGTTCTCAGCCTAAGAGAATCCAGCTCCAGAAGCCTTTTGCAAACTCTGGGTGGAAACGTTTTGTGATGCAGTGTCTCTGCGTGGTAGATTGGACTTTTGAAAATGGGCCCTGCTTGCATTTTAGTCCCCAGACATCTTGGAGAATTGAATAGTTGTGTTTCTTTATTCCCAGGTGTGCCCGGGGCCAGGGGCCAGTCTGAGCTGGCATGTGCAGGTGAGCCTGGTGGCACCTCTGTGTGCCTCATGCCTGTCCCAAGGGCCTACTGCTCCTTTGCCCGGTGCAAGCCCTGCAGGCGCTCTTCTCCTTGCAGTTGCGGGGGCTCAGCTTGCTTATTTTATAATAGCTCCTGGTTCTGAGTCCCCTGGTCTGGGGATGTGGTAGGCAGTCTTCTCCCAGGCCGGTATCCCTAGGAGAAGGCAAGCTTTTCATAGTAGGGAATGCAGAGTGGCCCCTGGAATTTCACAAGGAAATCAGGAGGAACTCGAAGCTAGAGCTTTGAAAATGGGTCCTAGGGCTTTGGAACATTACAGAGGGATACTTGAACATTGCACCGTGGATACACACACTTGTGGAAAGGGCACCCTAGACACTGAAGAAATTTAGAGAAGCCCCTTTGGCATGTTCTCGAAGTCCAGTGATGACGGGAGGCACCGGAGCTCCCCCTGCAGTCATATAAGACTTGGGAAATCCCAGTTAATGCCTTGCACACTTTTTACTGCTGTCTCTGTGTATTTTTGTCATCCTGTGTCTACAACTAAAGCTTGGGGCTTGTCATTGGGTTGGTATGTTTTACTTGGTAATTAGACAGTTCTAGCAAATTATTCCTTGCCGAGATGCACAAGTAGGTCTGGTCCTCAGGCTGGACCTGCAGATTGGCTTGCTCTGTGGACCTACTGCCTTTAAAGGGGTGGGAGGTTCAGGGAAAGCTATGGTGTCAACCCTTCTGGGGAAAATCGGAAGTGTAGCATTAATTTCTCTGTAAGGGTGGTTGTGTTAAAAGTCTAGTTGCCTTATTTTGGCCAAAATATTGGCTTCAAACAGAAGGCTAAAGACCATCCTGGAACCCCAGGAAACCCACTTTGTGTTTTCATTAGGAAAGCTTTAGGTGTTTTGTCACTTGAGTTTAAGAAGGAAAAGAAAACACGAAAAAGAGTTTTTCTGTTTCTTCTGTATTATGATACTTTCAGGGCAGTGCCCCCTGGTGGCCACATTTCTATACTGGCTGCAAAATTCTCTAGCTGTTAGCTGGTGTCCAGAGTGCCCTTTGCTGTCGTTTTGCTTGGTGTGAATGCCAGTGTGATCTTAGTGGCACAAGAGACAGTGTGAATGGACATTGTCATGTTTTTGACATTCAGAATCTGGGGGTGCAAGGTTTCTGTACTGATGGATGATGAATTGTCTATGAGTTCCCCAATGAAAAAGTCCAGAAATGTTTGCAGATGACTCGAGGCTCTGCTCTGAATGTTTGGGCTAGTGTCAGAGGATGACCTGAATGGTCCAGTCTGGGATGAGTTGTTTAGTTGAGTGTCAGGCTTCGTAAAAATCGTAGAGCAGGAAGAGATGTCGGAGATCATCTCATCAGCCCCTTTGTTTTACAGATGGGGAAACAGGCACAAGAGGGGGCAGGTTCCACACTCTTGCTCTTTTCCTTTAACTTCTAGAATGGGTCCAACCTGGTGACCTCGAGATTTGCTCTGACCAAGTCTTTCTTCTTGGGCACGTCTAACAATAAGGTGGACCCCCTCGTTATCTTCCCACGGGTCCAGCTGCTGCTGTTGAGTCCCCAGGGACACTTTCCTTGCAAGGCTGAGTCCCTCTGCACGTGTGACGCCTTGTTCTCTGAGGGGGCAGTGCACGTCCACGGCAACAGGAGATGCTTGGAACCAAGGCCTGGGAAGTGCCCCACCTACCTTAGGTAGGCACAAGGGCCAGCCTTTTCAAATGAGTGCCCTGATGGGATGGGGCCTCTGGCTAGCCGACCCATGGGCCTTCGAATCAGCGTGTGTTTTCAGTGTACCGTTTGTTCCTGGTGCTGTCCTCTGTTTCTTCCCCTCTGCGGGCACATGGCGCTGGCTGTGCTCTCCTCCACCCTTCTCACCCTCCTTCCCTCCCTAACCCAGGAGCAGCCTTGCTGCTCCCTCACACCCCTCCGTGTGGCTTTTCAGGATCCCCGGAGGGGCTTCAGGGGGGAGTGTAGAAATACAGTTGTTAGTTGGAAATACTAGGTAATTTTAATTTAATTTTTATCTTTTCTTAGTTCTCCACAGTGCCCTGTTGGGGAATGCTGGCTGGGCTGGGCTCCCTTCGTTCGTGTTTTCTGTGCATTTTCTCCAGCTCCCTCTCTCCTTCCCTTCTTTTCTGTGGCTGAACCTACATCGCTGGAGGTGCTGAAAGAGGCATGTGACCTCACGAAGCCTTTTGGTATGAAATGTGGATGGGCCTCATCTGTCTTTACCGCAGTAATAGCTGATTTTTAATGAGGTGCTTCCAAGTACCTTATCTCATTTAATCCTCCCAGCAACCCAGGGACGGAGGGACAGGGAAACTGAGGCTCAGGGAGTGTAAGGAACTTGCGCAGCCAGTTAAAGACCTTCCCTGAGTCCAGTCCTGAGGCCTCCAGCAGAGAAGGTGGCCTCCTTGTGTATTAAGTGTCTCTTCTTTGCCTGGGTTCGACCGGGGCCCCCTGGAGGCCCCCAGAGCAGATGTCTGTGAAGTTCTCGTCTTTGAGAAACTGGGCGGCCAGCTGGCCGACTCGGCTTGCAGGAAATGCGCTTATGGAGCGGTCTCAGACCGCGGTGTCTCACCGCGGACCCATTTGCACAGTTCCCTCACAAGGGACTGAGCAGTTCATTGATGTTCATGTTTACTGAGCAGCTTCTGGCGTCCAGGCCTGGTGTTAGGTGGTGGGTTAGGGTGCAGTGGGGCAGAGCCCCTGCCCTCGTGGTGCTGAGTGTTTGGTGTCAACAGCAAACTGCCTTGGGCTGTCTTCAAGGTCCCTTTCTGCTGGGAGGCTTAGCATTCTGGGCTGGAATTCTTTTGGGAGAGTGTGGGGGGTGGGGAGGAAGACCTTTTCCAGGATTAAGTGATGCCCGTCTGTGGGTGGGTATTCTTTTGTTTGTTTTAATGTCTGGATTTGCCACCATTTTGGGCATGCAGAGGTGGGAGGAGGTACTGACTTAGGTTTCCTTTGCAGCAGTGCACAGGGAATATCTGTAACCCAGCCTTGCAAATAAATGCTTTCTACCAGCCTCCTAGGGAGCAAACTGTACTTGAAGTGGGAGGAAACGTCAGTCTGGACACGAGTTGTCTATTGATGGGACTGCTGCTGGTTTCAGGCCTGGCTCCAGGCTGACTACCCACGTGACCTTGGGCACATTCCTTACCCTCTCTGGGCCTCACTTTCCTTGTCCATACAGTGAGGGCGATAACAGTATTTAGCTCAGGGTTGTCGAGAGCATTAAATGAGTGAACTTGCTGGACAGGTGAAGTGCTTAGGATAGTGCCTGGGATTCCGTAAACGGTGGCGGTGGCGGCTGCTGCTGCTGTCCCTGTCCCTGGGGGAGTGAGTGCGTGAGTGGGTGGGTGGGTCGGTCTCTGCCCACCAATGCCTCTCTCTTCAGGGACCTTCGGTGTTTGCAGATTTAGTGTTCTTGGTTTGGGCAGTTTGCACGTGACCCTGAAGTCTGTGATGGGTGCTAACTAATCATCTTGCTGGGGTGTAGGTTTTGTGGATTTGGAACTCAGGACGGCTAAGGAGGGGCCCTACCCTGCCTGGAGGCTGCCCAGCCATCACCGCAGGGCCCTGTTCTCCTTCAGCACATGGCCCATCTGAATCTTGCAGCCCCTTCCCCCTGGGGCGGTTCTGTCCTCATCTGTTTTATGGATGGGGAAGCTGAGAAAATTATGTTAATGCAAGATGATACTTGCGTTTTTTTAAGTTTGGGGATTGAGAAGAGTTTGTGCTGGCTTTCCTGAAAGCGCCAAGAGTCTCCATTAGTAATCGTAATACTATTACTAGCTAATTTGTTGTTTCTAGTGTCGTTTTGAGTATTTAATATATGCGTACGTTAAAATCGAAAGGACTCAAAAGTACACAATGAAAAGTCAGCCCTTTTCCTTCTTATTCCTGAGTTCCGGTTACTCAAGGGCAGCCTGCCTCCATAGGTGTTTATACAAACACAGGGGCGCATGTGAGTGTGGGTCTCTGTCCGTACGTGCTGTTGTGTTCTTGCTCATTGTGTGGAACAGTGTGTCTTGGAGAAATTCTACATCACTGCTTCATTTGGAGGAAGTTTTGTATCATTGGCTCATTTTTAAAAAATGGCTGCATGGTCTACCTCTTAGAAGGATAGAAGGCATTTCTTCCCCTGGGGTTGGCTTTTGCTGGTAGAGGCAGCAAGGCAATGCCCTTCCCTAGCCTGTGTGCACATTGCTGGGTGAGTGAGTGCTGGGTCAAAGGGCATGGGCATTTTATCATGCTTTTTAATACGCGTTCTGAAACTGCTCACAAAGAGATTTCACCGTTTCAGTACCAGTGACAGTGAATGTGAGGGCCTGTAACCCACACCCTCCCCAGCACGGCGCGTGGACAGATACATGGGTAAGAAATTGTACTCTGGATTTGCATTTCTTTTATGATACCGAGGTTGAGGAGGCTGACTGCGTTAGGTGGACACAGGGCAGAGCGGGGCTCACCAGGCTGGGCACCCCTGTCCCTAACCATTAGGCAACCCTCCCTCCACTGGTTACATCTCCCACATGGTTTAGGGGCGTTCAGTAAATACCTAGTGAAGTGCCTCATGAGTGTAGTGTCTGAACAGTTGGATTGAATAGGGTTTCTGCTCCCACTCATTTTGAATTCAGCTGGTAAGATAGCTTTTGAGGGAATGCTATAGTACCTCCTTTTTAAAAAGTAATCTTCATTTTAGGAAGCGAATCGTCATTCAGGAGCTGCGCACCTCCTCCTGTCCTTTTATGATTTCTTGCCTCTGGCTGCCGGTTTGCCCTGGCGAGTACTGAAGGAGCTGGTTTTGCACAGGAGACATTCCTGGGGACTGGCCTGTCCAGATGTTCGTGGTGTTTTCCTCTGCAGTTGACGCTGCAGACCCATTGACTCCTCAGCAGCCGTCCTCATGTGGCCTGGCGTCACCCGGGGTGCTCTTGGAGCCCAAGCCCGAAACTGGCACTTGAGGCTTGTTCAGGCGGCCTGGGGTGTTTCTGAGGGCTGTGTCCAGCTTCCCCTCTGCTCGCCTGTATGTTAGTGGCTCACACCAGGCTCCGGAGGATAGCGAGGACCTGCCATGGCCCAGGTGCTACTGCGGACAGGAAAACTACCCTTCGAGGTGGGTGGTGTGTCTCTCTTTGCTAGATGAGAACTCCAGAGCTCAGGGAGAAGCTGGGTGACCTGCTTGGTCACTCAGCAGTAGAGCTGGGATTCGCCCTCAAGGCTGATTGACTTCTAAAACCATGCCGTTTCCATGCCTTTGTCTTGAAGGGAGAACATCCAGCCACTATTGGCTTCAGAAGGAAACCAAGTTCTTTTCTGAGCATCCTCTGTGTGCAGTTGTTGGGTCCAGCCAGATGGTGGGTGGTAGAGATAGTGATTGGAGCAGGAGACTTGCCCGACGGGCTCAGATGACTGGTCAAGTCATTCTGCCTCCCTGAGCCTCTGCTCTTCCATCTGTAAAGTGGGTCTAGAACACCCACCCGAGGGCTAGTGAGCATGGCAGGTGCTTAATGAATGATAGGATTCCTCCTCACTCGGGGAGCCACCTCACCTGCCCCTCTACCCTCCCAAGGCTGGGGCATGATCTCTGACACATCTCTGGGGGAAGCCCCAGGCAGTCTTTTTCTGGGTGGGGGGGCTCTTCCAGTGCCGGTGACCAGCTTGCTGCTTCCTGGGTGGGTCAGGGTGTGGTAGGTGGGTGCAGTTGTGCAGGGAGAATGCTCCCGTGGCAGTTTCATTTTCATTTCTGCCTCACACCCTGTTTCCATCCAGCAGTCGAGGGCTGGGCTGCAGAGGTGAGGAAACATCCGGGCTCCACCTTGGGGCCCTGTCCTAGTGCAGGTTCCTGGGCCTCCCCTTCCCCTGGAATGAATCTGGGATGGGCCCCGGCATCTTCTTTTTAAAAAGCACCTCATTCATTTCTTCATGCACTCACATGACTTGCAGTTATTGAGTGCCTGCTATATGCTGGGTGCTTCTAGGCTCTGGGGATTGATACAGCAGTGAGCACTGCAGAGGGCCCTCGATCACTGGAGACAGCTTGGGGTCCTTCTGGGGCAATTGTTCAGCCACCGATCAGCCACCAGGCAGCTCTTTCCCACAGTGTGCCAGGCTGGATGCCTCTTAGGATTCTAGGCTCATGAGTTTCTTTTCCTTTCCTTTTTCATTTTTTTCTTTTTTCAGAGACAGGATTTCACTGTGTTGCTCAGGCTGGTCTTGAACTCCTGGGCTCAAGCGATCCTCCTGCCTCAGCTTCCTGAGGAGCTGGGATTACAGGTGTGTGCCACCACACCTGGCTTGTGGGTTTCTCCATGAGGAATAGAGATGTGGGACTGTTGGTTTCTTTCTGGGTGAAATTTCATCTTCACTCTGCACGCCTTACCCATCTTAGAGATGTGGAAATGAAGGCTCAGAAAGAAGACGAGGTTAGCCCTGGGTTGTAGAGCTGGCAGGTGGGGCAGCTTGGATTGAACCCTGAAGTCCTAACATTCATTATGGGATCCTTGAAAAGAAAAGGAATTCTGGCTGTTCTGTCAGAGGCCTGTCACTGCTTCCCTGTGGAAAGGTCTGGATAGTGGGAAGGGGTCCTTTCAGAAGGAAGTTTTGCTTCCTACAGAGTCAGCTCCGAAGCACCCTTTTTCTCACCTTGACCTGGGCACAGCCAAGCCGTGGCCTGTGCTCAGGGAGATTTGGGTACTCAGTCCCCTTGCTGCTCCTGGGAGGGCCGACGCTGCAGGGGAGGACAGTTCAGGCCCAAGCTTCTGGCCTTTGCCTATATGTCAGGAAGTGTCCCTGCTGGTGAGGAATGGCTCACAGGGGAGGTGACAGCGGCTGCCATGTGGCTGCCTGAGCATGGAGCGGGGCAGCAAATCCTCCCAAAGTGCACATAAGCCTTTGCTTAAGACTGCAGGGTCATCCTGCGCTGGTAAGCGGTACAGGAACCATTTAGCCCAGGAAGTAACAGTGGCTCCTGTTAGGGAGCACCAGCCCTGTGCCTGACACAGCGCTGAGTGCTCTCATATGGCTGTTTGAGGCTCTCAGTCCATTTGTGGAAACTGAGGCTCAGAGATGGAGTAACCTTCCCGGGGTTTCATAGCTGGTCACTCCTGGGGGTGGCATTTGAACGTCAGTCCGTGTGATTCCAGAGCCCGTACTCTTGACCATTAACAGAATTTTTTTGTTTTTATCTTTTTAAATGAAGGCAAAGATGGCTCACTTTTGTCTGAGTTCTTCTCCGGCTACCCGCCCTCAGTGCCCCGTAGTCACTTTTCTCTTTTTCATTTTCAATTTCGTTTGGATGCATTGCTTGCCTGGAGAGCATCCGGAAATTCAGGTGCCGACTCAGCTGATACCCAGTCAGGCTGGGGAGGCTGACAGTAGGGCCACCCAGGACCCAGCCACCTGCTAGTGGCATTGCTGTCCACTCTGTGGGTACCGAGTTTGGGCTGCCCAGTCTGTGAGGTGCTTTGTCCAGACAGCCTCAGCCGGATTCACAGGCCCAGATAGATCCTGCCAAGTTTCTTCTTGAAATGCTCTGAGCCTGTATGGACAAGGCTATGTGGCCCACTCCCCTGCAGAAGCTACCACTCTGTCCCCTCCTGGGGGTCACCTTGAAGACCTTGGAACTTTATCTACTAAAGCTAGAGGGTTTTGGAAGCTCCTTAGAAAGACTGGAACAGATCCTTGGCTTCAGCCTGAGCGACTTAACCTCTCTGAGCCTTTAGTTTCTGCGCCTAAAATTGGACTTGTAATACCAGCCTGCAGGAGTATAGTTTTGCAGATTGGGTGAGCTAAGGCACCGCAAGTCCTAAGCACAGAGAGCCAGGCCCTTGATAAGAGACGCAGTAAATGTTCACTCGTACTCTTGTTTAGAATTGGCCAATGAAGGTTGATGGAGCTGTTTACCAGTTTAAGTATCCCTTCCATCTGGGAAGAAGATGGGACAAGAGAGGAATGCAGTTCAGAAGCCTCTGGGTGGGTCTGTGTTGGATTTCGTGTGATTCCATGGGGACAACGTGTGTCTTGCTCAGTGGTTGGATTTGAACCCAGCCTCTTACTGGATGAGTGACCCTGGGTGCATTTCGGCTCCTCTCTGGGCTTTAATTTCCTTCTTAGTAAGAGCTGACGTTGTGCTGTGCACAGGAGGGGCGCTGCACACCCGAACCTCCCTCCTTCCTTGTGGAGGCCAGAGACCATCTCTGGAAGGAAGGGGAGGGCTGCCCCTCACTCATCTGCGTCAGACAGGTGACATCAGAGTAAACCTCCTCTGTGGGGTAAGGTGCAGAGATTAATGATCTCAGAGGAATAATTTTCTAAAACTTTTGAGCCCTAAGGTGTGTTTTCAGATGAGGATTTGCAGCCCAGAGTGGCTGGCCTTGCAGGTCCCTGCGTACAGCGATTTGGCCCGACAGCGTCAGAGCCCACAAGTGCACCTCTTGGCCTCCAGGGAACCCCAGGGAGTGCGAGGCCAGGGTCTGTTCTGTTCTGGGCCATCTTTGGTGGACCCCATCTCTGGTCTGGATGAGTTATTTTTTCAATGGGCCCAATCGGTCAGTAACTGCCCCGCATCCCAGTGGTCTTTCCTAGCCCTGCCAGGAGTGCCGAAGGAGCCAATTCGTTGGATTTGCGATGCTGCCCTGGGAAGGGTGGGGGAGTTGGGCGAGTGCCCCCTTCCCTGAGGTGGCCACCGGGTCATGGACAGTTCTGTGGGTGCCTCTGCATCAGCGATGGGCTGGGACGCCCTGGACGTGAGACCCTGTGGATGGGGCTAGTATACCGGCACATGTTTCCGTTGCTGTGTCCTCCTGTCCTCTGGCTATTAACCAACAGATGAGGTGAGTTGTTGGGATGAGGTTATGATCTGAGCAGAAAATTGCTTGTATGACTGATTCCTAACAAGTCCCAGGTATGGTGGGTTCTGACCGAAACCTCAGTGCTGACTGGATTCAGTAACAAAGGGGATATATTGGCTCCTATGAGTGTCAAATCCATGGGGTCTTCTGGCTGTAGGTATAGGTGGATTCAGGGGCTCAAGTGCTGGTCCTTAGGACCTGGTGTCTCTCTGCCTCCCTGGTCTCTTCCATGTTGGCCTCATTCTCAGGCAACCAACCTTCATTCAGGCACTGTGAGTTCCTTAGGGGTGTTACCTCGTTTGATCTGCATTACCACCCTGTGAGGGTGGGTGTTTTTAGAAGGGTTAAATAACTTGCCTGGGGTCACACATCCTGTGGGTGGCAGAGCTGGGATCAGACCTCTGCAGGTTGGTTTCCAGGGCCTCGGGGATGAGGGCTCATTCTGATTGCCTCGGATCCGTCGGCCTGGGCCCCTGCCTGTCCCTGAACCAGTTGCCGGGGCTGGCAGTGCAGTGTGTCCTGTTCCCTGCCACAGGGCCGGGTGTGGGCAGGGTGGATCCCCAAAAGGAAGCTGGGGGACTGTGCCCCAGAGGCAGTGGGATGGATGCTAGGCGGCCGGGGAAGGGGGAGGTGCTGGTGCCCCCTGGTTCGGGGCTCCAGTGGGGGTGGGGGCTGCTCTCCACCAGCTTCCAGCTCTGGACTGGGATTGCAGAGACCCAGGATGGGGGCTGGAGGGTTCGCATACACGTTCTCCAGGGCCAGGACACTGTTCCCCAGAGGGGATTGAAGAGCGCCCCCAAGAGTTTGCCTCACTGCCTGCTAGGTGCCTCTGCTTGGTGTTCAGCATTCTCCCAGGCAGCTAGACGGGAGTGCCGGTGGGGAGCTCCGGAATGGGGGCTGCTCCAAGCCTTCTCCTTTGCTGTGGCCGCCCCGGACAGCCCCGAAGTAGCTTCTCAGGCCTTGCCTTGCTCCTCAGATAAACCTGCCTCTGGTCTATTCCCACGGCCAGTCTGATACAGGCAGATTCCGGGGGTCCTGGGCCCAGTGGCCAGGCAGTCGGGCCTCTGGAGAAAGGGCTGATGTCCTCCTATGTGTGGGGTGGGGTTTTGTGGGGCCCTGGGAAAGGCTGCCCTGCAGTCCAGGGAGAAGGGTGATGTCTTCCCTGCCCCACTGTTGCTGTGCAGAACCTTGGTGTGTTGACACTGAAGTGTTGTGGAATGAAACAATCTTGTGTTACGTAAACACAATTAGCCAGTTGCTGTCTGGCCCTGTCCTGCTTGGGGAGAGCTGAGTCGGTGTCTTTCTGCCAGGATCCTGGGGGATTCCGTGAGCCAGGAGCAGCTGTGAACTAACGATTGGGGGTCGATGGAGACGGAGGGGAACGTTGGTCCAGGGAGGGCCACTGACCTGTCCAGGGCACTCAGCTCTGAGGCACAGAGCCAGGTCCCAGCCCCTCCCACGGCCGAGCAGACCTGGTGGGAACTGTGGGGAATATTTCCTCCTGGAAGGGGAGAGGAAGTGGCGGTGAGTGACTGGTAGCCGCACTCAGGCTGTTCCGTACATCAGGACCCCAGTCCCAAGGGCCTTGGGTAAAGGGACAGAGGAGGGTGGGCCAGAGGCTGGGAGAAGGCTCAGAGGGGTGGGGCCTGCTTAGGGATTTGGGTCTCTCATGGTTCCTTTTTGGCACCTGTGGGGGAAGTGAACAGAGGGCTTACTCAGAGTCCCTTGCCCTAGGCTTGCTAACCCCGGCTAGGTGCCTCTGCTTGGTGTTCCAGAATTCTCAGAGGCATCAGAGTTCTTTAATGGCACTGCCCCAGAGGTGGCTAGGTAGGGGCAGTGCCGGTGGGGAGCTCTGGAGGGGAGGCTGCTCTGGGCCCTCCGCTTTGCTGTGGCCACCGTGGACAGCCCTGAAGTAGCTTCTTGGGCCTTTTGGAGCTGCACAGGTGGTAGGAGTGGGGATCAGAGAGCCTGTTTGGCTGTATGGCCTGGCTTTGTGGTCCCCATTTGAGGGCCCCCAGCTCAGAGGCCCCGGGAACGAGTCTGTGATCATTGCTTCCAGTTCAGCTGATGGGGCTGCCGTTTGGACCTGAGCGGTGGAGTTGGACAACGAAGAGCCCTGGGGAAGGACCTCAGGTCTGTTATGTCCGTCTGTGAGGAGGGGTCAGTTCAGTTTGTCAGCTGATGAAACAGCACCGGAAAACAGAAACCAACTTCAAAAGGCTTGGTGACTTGACCCATGAAATTCCATGCAGGCTCTCTTGGGCACGTTCTCGACTGACTTGTGAATAGCATTAAAAAACTTTTGTTAAAAAGTAGTACTGTACATGATCAAAAATCTAAGTAGGCTTGGTGGTGTGTGCCTGTAGCTCCAGCTACTCGGGAGGCTGAGGTGGGAGGATCACTTGAGCCCAGTTCAAGGTCAGCCTGCGCAACTTAGCAAGACCCCATATCTTAAAAAAAAAAAAAACCAGGCCGGGCACGGTGGCTAACGCCTGTAATCCTAACACTCTGGGAGGCCGAGGTGGGCAGATTGTTTGAGCTCAGGAGTTCGAGACCAGACTCAGCAAGAGCGAGACCCCGTCTCTACTAAAAATAGAAAGAAATTGCTGGACAACTAAAAATATATAGAAAAAATTAGCCAGGCATGGTGGCACATGCCTGTAGTCCCAGCTACTTGGGAGGCTGAGGCAGTAGGATTGTTTGAGCCCAGGAGTTTGAGGTTGCTGTGAGCTAGGCTGACGCCACAGCACTCTAGCCCGGGCAACAGAGTGAGACTCTGTCTCAAAAAAAAAAAAAAAAAAAAAAAAAAATCAAAACCAAGAAACAAATTATACCAAGGCCATGTGGTATTATACAAAGTGAGTCTCCTTCATACTCAACCCCCAGTCCCCAGAGGCAGCCACGTTGCCACCTTCTGTGCGTTTTCTCAGGCATGTGGTTTGTACAAACAGCCGTGTATGGGGGACACACAGGCATATGATGGCTCTCCTACACTTTTTATCATTCAATAAAGCTTGTAGATGATTCTGTAGCTACACTAACTTTGAAACTATCAATGTCCTGCCCAGAAAATAATATGTGAATATCACTTTACTTTTCTGTTCTAGTAAAACCTCAGACTTGAAAAAGACCCTTTGTTAGTCACTTCTTGGGTCCTAGGCCTACCCCAGAGCTCTTGGTTTCCCTTTTCTCTTGTCTTGGTCAGCTTGGCTGCTATAAGAAATACCGCAGACCGGGTGGCTTAAACAACAGACATTTATTTCTCTCAGTTGTGGAGGCGGGAAGTTCCAAAGTCAAGGTGCTGGCGGATTTGGCTACTGGTGAGGGCTCTCTACACAGCTTGCAAACCGCTGCCTTCTCGCTGTGTGCCACATGGTGGGAAGACAGTGCTCTGGTCTCTTCCTCTTCTTACAAGGGCGCTAATCCCATCACAGGGGCCCTGCCTTCATGACCTCGTCTAACCCCTGTTACCCCCCAAAGGCCTCAATTCCTAATACCATCACATTGGGGATTAGGGTTTCAACCTCTGAATTTTAGGGGGACACAAAGATTCAGTCCGTAGCATCCCCCTGGAGTGCAGGGGGGTACAGCACGAGCTGCCACCCTCACATGGCTAGACTGGGAGGGGCTTCATTCAACATGTGCAGGCCCCTCTATCTCCTGCCCTGCATGCACGTGGCCCCCATATGGGTGCTGTCTGGGAAGTAGGCCGTCAGGTGTGCTGGCCCGAGTCCACTCCAGGGCTTCTGAAGCCCACCCAGCACCCAGGGCATGTGACTGAGCCTTGGGCAGGTGAGGGGCCTCCCTGTCCTCATCTGTGAGATGGGAGTATCAGCACCCAGTCGTGGCGTGGGGAGGGTTGGGGGATCAGAGGAGTTGCAGACTGAATTGGCAGAGGTGGTTTCTAGCAGATAATGGCTGTTCTGATTATAGTTTACCCTTTTCTCAAAACATTTTTTTTCTGGCTACAGATGCATTTTAGAGCTGATCATCTCTCAAACCTGGTCAGAGGGAGGGGCTGCCGGTGTGGTCCCTTACCCTGGGAAGGCCGCATCTTGGTCGAGATGTCTCACTCGGCTCTCTTCCCTGCCTCTGCCAGCTGATCTGGGGGTCTGGGGTCTGGGGAGGGTCCTCTCCACAGCCCAGCCAAGCCCAGATTTCCTCAGCTGCCTTCCATGGCTTCCAGCAAAGCCCCCAGCCCCACCTGCTTCTGGAAAGGGCCCCCCACCTCACACAGAGCCCAGCTGCAGGAAATGCGAGGTTGTCATCTTTCCCCTGAAGTTTTGGGTCCTCTGTAAAGACAGTTTAATAGCATGAAGGCAAAATCTGAACAGACAAATCATCCCTTTACCCCCCCACCCGACATTTCCTCTTTGTTTATTCTCTTCCCTTTTTGTACCTACCAGTCACAAAGTTGAAATCCTTGTACATGTAGCATTTTGATTTCTGCTTTCTGCACAGTGTTGTGGTATAAACAAGTTGTTCCATGTTTATACAGTCTTTAGAATGTTCTTTTTTAAATTTAATTTTCATTAACTTTTTTATTTTGAACATTTCTAACACATACAAAAGAAAGAATAATAAAACGAATACCCACTGCCTCCTCAGTACCAAGGGGTAACATTAACTCATGGCTGCTCTTGTTTTATTTAGTTCCTCCATACTATTTTGAGGCAAATCCAGACATAATTTTATATGTAAATACTTCAGTATGATCTTTAAAAGCTAAGGACTTAAAAAATATCACAAGGCCGTTATCACACCTGAAAATAAAGAAGCATAGAGAATGATCATTTTAGCTTCCTACAGAATAAATCTATTGAATGTCTATGCTATGATTTAATGAGTGGTAATCTTATTATTGAATGTCTACAGTTTTTTTGCAGGTGTAGATAATGCTGCATTGGACATCTTTGTGAAGATAAATGTCTTCCATCCCTTCGTGATGTAAGAGTTTTTCATTAGGTATAAGTAAGAGTTTTTGTCAGTCATTGTGCATAGCAAACCATCCTAAAACTAGTGGCTTAGAGCAGTAACCACTTGTTCAGCACACAGTTCTGTGGGCCCAGCTGTGCAGTTCTGGTCTTGGCGGGGCTCCCTTGTGTATCTGCGGTCAGCTGTGGGTCAGTGTGGGGTCTCTGCTGTTGGGACTTGGCCTTTGGTTAACCAGGACGATGGGGATGACCAGCGTTCTGTCTCGTCCTCCCTCAGGCTGCTCGGGATTGTTTCTGTGCAGGAGGCGGGGTCTGAAAGACAGTGGATGTTTTCAAGACCTCTGGAGGCCTGATCTCTCCCCGACAGTTTGTTGGCCAAAACAAGATCCAAGGCCAGCCCAGATTCAAGGGGTGAGAAAATAAACTTCACCTCTTGATGGGAGTGGCAAAGTCATTGCAAAAGGCGCAGGTCCAGGGAGGGGTCCATTACTGGGACAGTCTCTGCACACAGTGTGAGATCTGGCTCAGTGCATCACCAGGCAGCCCATGGACTCTTCCTTGTTTAGTAGCTGGCAGGTGCCCATCTAGAGCCGGGCATGGGTTGAGGTCGAAAAGTCAGGTCCTAGCTTTGGGGCCCCCAGTGTGTCGTTCTTGAACGGACTCCATGAAGAATGACTGTCTATCATTCAGAAAGCTTTCTCAGTGCCCACTGTGTGCCGGTTCAAGCCAGGTATTCCCGGTCCTGGCCCCCCAGGAACGTGGCCTCTGCTCAGGGAGAGGAGGCCTAAGTGGGTGACCAACCAGGGGACTCATCGGGCAGCGTCATCCTGGGTGAGCGGGTGGGGGTTTCGTTCCTGGTTTGGGGCCTGGCGTTACCTGTGTGCGACGTCCCCCATGTTGAGCTTCATTTTCCTCAGCTAGAGGAGGAAGAAGTTAGAACATAGGAGACCCCCAAATCTAGAACATTCCAACTTGAAGAGCCCTTGGGGTTTTTGGTGGAGAAAACGAGGGTGACTCTCCAGACAAGACTGGCTCCTGTGCTCTCTCTTCCTCCTTGCTTGCTGCTGGCAGCCCGTGTCATTTCCAGATTTCATCCAGACCTGGAATTTCCCATTGTTCTGCTTGTGCGTTTCTTCACTAGAAGGACCCCTGCGTTCCTGTAGTAGAGCTGCTTGTTTACAGGCCTCTGCTGGCATCCCTCCACGCCAGGCCTCGTGGTGGCCAAGATGGACGAGGCCTTGTCATTTGGAGCTTTGGTCTGTGGGGGTGGGGTGGGGTAAGATGTACAGACATGTCAACCAGTTAGTTAAAGGGGCAATTTCGTCTGGAATCAGAAAACGAAGCTAGAATGGTGATATGCAGGTGTCTGGGGACTGTCCCCAGGTGGTCAGAGCAGGTCTGTCCCAAGGAGGGACCTGTGGCTGCCACTGCACAGGTCAGAGAGGAGTTAGCTGGGAAGCTGGGCCGGAGCATCGCAGGCAGGGGGAAGAGCAAGTGCAAGGCCCCGAGGTGCTTGGGAGCGAGCCCGGGAGCTTGGTGTGTTTGTGGAGCAGTAGCAGGAGGGGTGGCTGGGGCAAGGCCTGGGAGGGGAGGGCGGTAGGGAGCCAGGCGGGCCCAGATTCTTCAGTGCTTTCCGGGCCGTGGCCTGCAGTTTGAGTTTTATTTTATGTGAGAGGGGAGGGCAAGGCTCCCATCAAATTACCCCATGGAATAGTCCTTGAACATCGGTGACCCTTTTAAAATCTCTGGGCAGTGCTGATGAGGTGCCCAGGCCTGTCTATGCATATTATCCCCTGATGATGTTAAATGAAAAGCATTGCTCCCAGCATCCCTGGGGCTGCGCTCAGCCCCCAGAGGTGGGTGTGACTACTGTGCCCCAGAACAGGCAGTTCTCCCAGCCTGGAGGACACGCCCTGCGGGCACAAGGATGCCTCTGTACTCACAGGGCAGCCTGGTCTGCGGAAGGACGTCTGTTGTTTCCCTTCCCACCAGCTGCCTGCCACAGTGCCCAGAAGCTGGTTTTAGAATAGGAGCGACCTGGGTTCTGTGGCCTGGGGCAAGTTGAGCTTCTTTGAGCCTCAGTTTCTACATCTGTAGGATAAACAAAGCACTTCTTAACTTTCACAGTTGGTGTGTCAGTTGAAATAATAAGTGTGAAGCCCCGTAGTTCACTGCCTGCCACGTTTGTTTATTTACAAGTATTACAAATACTCTATCTTAGGTCCCTGATCAACGATCTGGGTTTGACACACCACACTAGGTGCGGGGAACACAGAGCTCCCCCGCACCCCAGGAGCTCAGCCGGTGGGGAGATGGAAAGAGAAGAGTTGAAGTGTTAGACAAGCTGTGCTCGAGGAACCCTGCGGGTTTCTCTCTCTGGGAAGATTGAGGAAGGCTTCAAGCTAGTGATGACCCTGGAGCGGAGTCTTTGAGGACATAAGGAGCTCATTGGGCAGACAAGTATGGGTTTAAGGTCATCCAGGTAGCAAGTGAGCACCTGCGAAGGTGTGATGCTGTGAGATCAGGGATCCTCCAAACAGGGACTCTGGGCATGTAGGGTTGGTGCACATGGGCGGCTGTGGGGAGCCACTAAAGCCTGGGCTAAGAGCTTCTAGAAAGCAGCCAGGGGGGATTTGGGGAAGGAGAACCCACTGATTCCCTGTGACCCCCGCAGGTCTCGTTCCTACTCTGAATGGCAGGTGTGGACTACGTGTGCACCAGGTGGTATGAGTGAAGCCAGGAGGTGGGCTCCCTGTCTTGGATCCTGGCTGCCCCTCTGGGAAGCTTGGTGGCCTTGGGAGGTGATTGCATGTCCCTAAGCTTCAGTTGGGGAATACTGTGGTCCCTGCCTCTTGGTGCTGGTGTGAGGGGAGATGAGGTGTCCGCGTAGGGTGCTTAGCACAGTGCAGGCAAGCACTGGATACCGTGATGGTTTAAACTGGCTCCCGGAGGCTGAGTCCAGCTGACAGCCTCTTGCTGATCGAGCTATAGGAGTGGTATGTGGCCAGGAGCTACCTGCTGGTCTGTGTGAGCCACCATAGGCTGGCCTGGGGGATGTCCCCTCTACGCCTCCTTTGAGCTGTGGGCACAGATGAGTTTTTGCAGTGGCTTGACAGTGATAAAGTCCTGCTGCTTGTTTCCTGTCTTTCTCATTCTGAAGTGGCCCACAGAGCAGCTACCTGCCAATGTCTGTCCTCCAATCCCCTGCCCTGGCTGTCCTTTCCTCCCCAAACGACTGCAAAGGGAGGGGAGAGGAGGAAACCACACATGTCCTCAGGTGGAGTTATCCCTCCACTGGCAGAGATTCAGTCACCTCTGCTGGACTGCACAGATGTGGCGCTGGGATGGCGCCAGACCCTCCTTCCTCCTGGGAGGGGTGGAGCTGGGGCCGGAGCTTCCCAGGAGCTGAGGGAAGTTCATCTGTCTGGAGCGTGACATTCGGGGTGGAGGCTCAGGTCGAGGCCAGGTCACACAGGATCCTGTAAACCATCATTGGGGGAGTTTGGGCTTCGCCCCGAAGGCTGTGGGAGCCACAGGGGGCTTGGGAGCTTGGCTGCTGGGAGGAGGTTGGATCAGAGGCAGCAGGGCTGGGGCCGGGGTTCTCTGGGGGGTGGCGTGGAGGAGGCTGCTGTGATTGTGCAGGCTGCGGTGGTCTAGATCAGCGGTCCTCAACCTTTTTGGCACCAGGGAACAATTTCATGGAAAACAGTTTTTGCATGGACCAGGTTAGGGGGTTGAAGTGGGGATGGTTTTGGGGTGATTCAAGTGCATTACATTAATTGTGCGGTCAAACCTCTCTGCTAATGATAATCTGTATCTGCAGTCACTCCCCAGCGCTAGCATCACCCCCTCAGTTTGGCCGCAGATCAGGTCTACAGCCTGGGCGCTGGGGACTACAGGTCTAGTTGGTGCAGTGGCAGGGGAGATGGACTGATGGCCAGATTGTTAGCACCTCGATACTCAGGCTGTGGTTGCAGCAGGTGGCCTCAGCGCCCCTGGGAATTTCTGAGAACTGCAGCATCTCCACACACCCCAGATCCGTGGACCCACAGTCTGTATTTTAACACGATCCCTGGGAGGTGCCGGTGCACATTCACATTTGAGAACACTGGTTTAAAAAACCTGCCCCCCGCCCCCCGAGTGTGGGGTGAGCGAGGGAAGGAGGAATACAGGCCTTATCATGTGGGGAAGTGCAGGTCGCGGGGGTGGGGAAGCGGAGCTGATGTTGGAGCATGGGGAGTCCTCGCTGGGAGAAGGGGCATACCTCTGCGTCACCCCTCCCCAGGGGCAGCTTGAGGACCAGAACATTTAATGCAGAGGGCTGGAAACAGCCTGGCTGGTTGGGCCGAGGGCAGGAGCTGGGCTAAGCAGGGAGCGTGTGCACCCCACCTCTGCCTGTGGGGGCCCCAGGACCCAGCGGACCTCATCCTTTGTGACATGCCTCTGTGAGGGTGGGTTGTGTCCACCCCGGGGAGTTGGGTATGGGCTGTTGACAGGGAATGGGTGTCGGGCCTGCATGTGCCAGGCCGTGGTAATAGAACAGAGTCCTGCCTTGTTGAGCTGCCATTCTGGCTGGGGGGCAGGTGGTGACGAGTATGTGGAGGGTGAGAGCTGGGGGCTCGTTGTGGGGACAGAGTGAAGCAGCAGCCAGAAAGGCCAGCTGGGTGTCAGCCAGACCCTGGCCAGACGTTCCTCTGGGGCAAGATCGTTGTCATGATCTGAGGACCTTGGAGGCAGGTGCCCAGGTGAGGGACTCTGGCTGCTGGGCAGCTTGCCTGGGACTGGGGAGTTTACTGAGGCAGGGAGCTCGCTTTTCCAGCCCAGCCCCCTGGTGTTCTGGCCCCTCGGGAGTCTCCAGTGCACTGAGGTTGGGGGTTGGGGAGGCCCTGGCTACGGTGGGATGGAAGGTTGGCTGGCCTGGTTGGCACCAGTCAGGACCACATCGTGCCCAGCTTTGGCTGGGTTCACCTTGCAGCCTCTGTCTTTGAGCTATGCCCAGAGGCATCCCTGGCATCTACCCACTGGGTGCCAGAACCACCCTGCTCCCCAGTTGTGACGGCCAAGAATGTCTCCAGGTATTGCCAGATACCCCGGGAGGGGCACAGTCGCTCAGTTGAGGGCCAGAGCTGGCTAAAGGCTCCTTCGTCGTTTCTTTCTGGTTCTCAGCCTGGCTTTGTTGCTACCCAGCCAGGGTTGTTTCCAGGCAGTGGGTCAGGCCCACTTTGGTGGCCAGCTTGCTGTCCTTGTGTACACACGTCAGGCCCTGCATGACCACGTGCTCCCAGGTGCCCACTGTGGCCTGTGAGTTGGAGCCCCTGGGTTCTTGCTCCAGGCTCCTGTGGTACCAAGTAAGGACCTTGAGTCTGCGGGCCAGGAGGCCTGGCTAGAAAATCACGGCTCTCTCAGTCCCCTGTTGGGGACCCTGAACCTGTCCCTTTACCTCTCTGAACCTTGATTTTTCTCCTCTTTGAAATGGGGCTGTGGTAGCCCTTCCATGGGGTGCTGGTGAGGATTGGGGATGCCCCCCACTACCACCCAGTGCTAGGTTGTCGTGGGTACCTGGTGACAGTTTGTTATTCTCCCCTGACTTTTTTTCTTTTTTTTTTTTTTTGAGACAGAGTCTGGCTCTGTTGCACTGGGTAGAGTGCCATGGCATCACTGTAGTTCACTGCAGCCTCAAACTCCTGGGCTCAAGTGATCCTCCTGCCTCAGCCTTCCGAGTAGCTGGGACTACAGGTGTGTGTCACCAGGCCCAGCTGATTTTTTCTATTTTTGGTAGAGATGGGATCTCGCTCTTGCCCAGGCTGGGCTTGAACTCCTGAGATCAGGCAATCCTGCCTCAGCCTCCCAGAGTGCTAGGATTACAGGTGTGAGCCACCACAACCAGCTTCCCCCTGACTTTCCTGTGACCTCAAATAAGTCTCTCAGTTCTGGGCCCTAGTTCCCTGCGAGGTGAAGGGCCTCAGCTTGAAGGAGCCCCTGGGGGAAGAGGGGAGTAATGGAAGCCGACTGCCCAGCTGGAGCCCAGACCCCAGGTCCTGAGGAGGGTCGAGCCGCCTGCTGAGGCCAGGGTGCATACTGGCCTGCCGGCACTGCCCAGCAAGGACCCAGGGTGACAAGAGCATAGAATTGGACTCAGGCAGAGCTAGGCTTGCTTCCCTTCTCTTCCTCGACTAGTTGCATGGAGCCTTTCTGAGCTTTAGATTCCATATCCAAAGAAGGGGCCATTGTTGTTTCAAGGGTGAAATGCGAGGAGGAGGAGGAGGAGGAGGAGGAGGAGGGTAAGAGGAGGAGTGGGGGAGGTGTGGTGACACTGACTGGATGCTCCCTGTGTGCCAGCCTTCACTCAATCCTGAGTTACACACATGGCCACGCCCACTTTACAGATGGGAAAACCGAGGCATAGGGTACAGCACCCAGCCCCTAGGGGCGTGCAGTGAGTGAAGTTGTCCTTGTTATTAACTGATTGCTCTTGGCTTTTGTGTGTGAACATCAAAGACCCAAAAGATTAAAAAAGAAAGGGAAAAAGAAGAAAGATGTGCCTGGGGCCTTCCTGGAGAGGGCCTTGAGCCAGATGTGGAGGGAAGCGGGGCTGCTTCCGTGCTGGGTTTCCTGGGCTGGTGCTTTCCCTGGCAGCTGGAAGCGCTTCTCTGGGAGCTGTCTGGCCCTGGCGCCTTTGTTGGCTCCGTTATTTTTTGCCTGCAGGGGCCTGAGCAATCTGTGCTGACTGTAATCACACCGACGCTGTAATCACACTGCAAGGGGCAGTTGAAATTATGTCTGCATTTGGGAAGCTAATTTTAAAGATCGTTTTTCCTTCACAATTATATGCAATCAGCCAGCCAGCGTTATTGGGGATTCTCTTTTCCCCTCCTCAGCTGAGAGACCATCTGCTTTCCTCTTCCTGCCTTTCCTTCCAGCACACAGCAAGCCGCCTCCCTGGGAGAGGGACCGCCAGCCGTCGGCTGGAAGCCCCAGTGGAACCTTTTCATGGGGACTGCCAGGGAGGCGACGAGGGAGAGGGGAAGGGGAGGCTGATGGGTGGGTATCTGTTTTCAAGATTAGAGGTGCAGGTTGGTGGAGAAGGTGATGGAACATGATGTTTCAGCTTGGACATTGGAGTAGCTGGGACTCTTGTGTGGATGCGAGTGACAGAAAACCCAGTTCAGATGAGCTTAAGCAGAGAGAGAATTTCTTGACTCAGGTAATCAAACTGGCACAAGAACAGTCCCAGTCCCTCAGCCCCCAGATGTCCCTGCTGTCCCTGGAGGTCCATGAGAAAGCCAGTCATCGGGAGGAAGGGCTTCCAGTGCATGGATGAGGACAGGGGTGTGATGCTCCAGATGGGCCCACCACGCGGGCAGGTGGTTGGAAGCATGAAAGAACTGGCCTGTCGGGGGGCCCAGGGGCAGGTGTACTCGGGGCAGACAGTGGGGCTCACTGGGCAGGGAGGGGGCACCTGTTGCCGAGTCCCGAAGGCTGCAGGGTGAGGGAAGCCCAGAAGGGCGTGACTGGGCCGGAGGCAGTGAGGTGATGAGCCACGTTTTCTTGTAGATGTAGAAGGTGGAGGGGGCATGCAGGGACAGCAGGGAGACCGCCTGGTGGCCTTCAGGACAGAGGCTGTGCCTCTCAGGGAGCAGGAGACTGCCCTTTGCCGCCGCTCAGGCGTTCTTCCCTTCTGGCTGGAATTAGATACTCCTCTTTTTGGCATTTTTCACTTCTGCCCAGGGCCCTGGCTCATGGCTTTGGTTTGGTGGTGGCTGTGACCCCTGCATGGGGCTGTGAGGGATTATTCCAGCTGTTTAGCGCCTGTTGCCATGGCTCCCAGCTGCAGAGCCTGGCAGGGCCCAGAGGCCTCTAGGAAGAAGGTGGGAGCGTGTGCCCGCCTGCCTGGAGCTGGCCTTGGAGCTTGACTTCGGCACTGAGGCCCTCTGAGGCCCCAGGCTCATTCTCACCTCCTCCAGAGGCCCAGCTAGCCTACCATTCTCCTGAGCTGCAGTCCTGTGACTCGGCCGATTTCTCTCTCTTATTGGTAGGTTCAGAAACCTTTAGAGGTGGGGTGGGGCTGTCCTGCAGCCTTCCTCACTGATCAGTCTCCTCCCTGATCGTGGGCATCTGGCATTTGCTTGAATCCCTCCTGCCACGAGGTGCCCACCACCTGTCTTGGCATTCTTCCTTTGGGAGCTGGCAACCTCTTCCAGTGGTTGAGCTGAAAGCTGCTTCATAGGGAGGGTTCCTTCTGCTCAGAAGGTTTGATACTGTGGTCAGGAGGAGCTGTCGACCCTGTGCAGAGGGGAGCAACAGGACATCGGCTCCCCTGCTTCTAGGCCAGGGGTGACCCAGAGTGTGTCCAGTCCACAGTGCCCTGGGGTGCCTGAGGCCGGCTGTGCCCCTCAGGAAGTGCATTCTGGGCCTTTCACTGTGGCGCCTCTCCAGGGCTGCTCCTCAGCTCTTGGGGCCCCTGGGGCAGTGACACCCACCCCCAGCCTCCTAGGGTCAAGGGTCCAAGGGAGGATTTCAGCCCAGACTTGGGGCAGCTGGTGGGTGGGTGGTTGCTCTGTCCAGAACAACTCCTCCTCCAGGAATCCCAGAAGCCTTACCCCGGTCACCACAGGGGTCCCTTTCTCCCAGGGCAGTCACGCAGTGTTGTAAGGTGGGGAGGCCTTTGCTGACAGACAGCCCGAGTTTAGATTGTGGTTCTGCTTCTTGCTGTCAGTCTTTGGGCGAGACTCTTAAGTGCTCTAAATTTCCCCACTTGAAAAGATGTGACAGTCGCACCCGCGCCACCCCTCCTTGCCCCCCACTGCAGCGGTTGGAATTCAGCATGTGCAGGGCTGAGTGCAGGCACGTGCCTGGCGCTTGCAGGCCCATCCGGCCCCCACCTCTTCCTCAGTCCCTCCTCCTCCTTCGCTCAGAGAGAACGGGCCTGGGTAGGGATGAGGGAGTCCAAGAAGTACTGGTGTTGGCCTGTCATTTGTTTGGGTCACACCTGCGCCTTCGGAAACCTCCCTGAAGTTTGAGGGTTTTGGGCATCAGATGAAGCCCTTCCTGTTTCTGGAGTTGGGTGCTCAGTGCATCTGGGGAGGGGGCTAGGCCCACTGCCCCATCTGGGCTCAGGCTCCAGTTGCCTCTGTGTTTGAAGAATATCTGTTACTGCTCAGAGCCCCTTGGCAGGGGTTGGGATGCCACCTTCAGCAGAGCCAGGTGGCCTTGGGATTGGGGGTGGCTGGCCTGGGCATTGCTGATGGATGTCAGGATGAACCCAAGGGTCAGGGATTATACCCCTCTCCCCAACTTAGCCACGGCTCCTAGGGCCCGGCCTTGGGTGTCTGTCACCCAGTCCCCCTGCACCCCTCCCCTGGCGCCTCTTCCCTCTCTTCCCGTTGGGGACCCCTGTGGCAGTGTTCGTCTGGACCGGTGCCCCTTTGGGATCCTGTGGGCACCAGGGAGGCGGAGCTCCAGTTTCCTCCGTGTTGACTGTCAAGGCCCACAAGCTCCTGCGTGAGTCCTCATCTGCCCCTGCCCCACACAGGATGCCTCCAGGCAGGGGCCGGGGTTTGCGGGACGGCAGAGCTGCAGGAGCCTTGGGTCGTGGTAGGCAGCATAAGGCCCCTGTCAGGCCCCAGCGAGGACTGCCAGGTCCTCATCCTCAGGACCTACAAGTACGAGGTCGTAGAAGGCACGACGTGCCTGCAGGTGTGACTGCGTTTGGGATCTCGCGGTGGAGGGTGATCCTGGTCGGCCAGGCGGGCCCAGCGTGATCGTGGCCCTTACGAGAGGGGGCAGGAGGGTCGGGGGAGATGTGACGATGGAAGCGGAGGTCCCGTGTGGCCCCGCGCTGGGGAATGTGCGCAGCACAGCTCTAGAACTGGGAGAGATGAAGGGGCGAGGCCGCCCTGCTGACCCATTTGAGTCTTCTGACTCAGAACCATAAGACAATAATACTTTTGTTGTTTTTAGCCCCTGTGCTGGTGGTGGTTTGTTACAGCAGCGATAGGAAATGAATAGTGTTCGTCCACCCTGCCCTTCTCAGGGCCGGGGGTGAAGCAACCTTCCAGCAGAGAGGGGAGGTACTGGTCACGTCAAGGTCAGAGCCAGTGTGTGGCCGAGTGGGTGGCAGAGCCAGGCTTCTCGACCCTCCACCCATAATCCCGGAGCAGTGGGGAAAGCTTCCGACCTGCCATCCTGTGAATATCTGAGGCCCGGGAAGTATTTGAGTAAGGTGCTTTGTAGCTCAAGTTTTCTGAGCTGGTGGCAGGGCCGACTCCCACCTTTGCTTTGACGTGACAGTCATTCTGGCTCAGGTGGCAGGAGGGCCTCAGGAAACCCCAGTGCCCAGAGACCCGGCCTTTGCCCCTGCCACTCCTGGTGCTGGGTTGGCCTCCTCGGGGCACACCCTGGCAGCCTCCCTCCTGCCGACCTCCAGGGCTCAGCTCAAATGGCAGCCTGCCTGTCTGAAGCTTTCCCATGCTGCCTGCCAGCCCCCAGACGTTTGCACTATTTAGGGGCCCATGGCACGCACACCGAGGGCACGGCATGGCTCTCACTGACCTTCCCTGCCGCCACCAGCATCTCTGGGCAGGGCTTGAGGCTCCCTCTGTTTCCAGGCCAGCCCGGGGCTCATCGGAGAAGCCCAGCAAGTGTTTGACAAAAATCAGACAGGGAATCCCTCCCTGCCTGTGGTTGGAGGCACAGAAGCAGGACAGAGACCCGGAAAGCTCAGGGCCTTGGGATCCAGGGGCCAGGTGGACAGTGTGAGCAGCAGAACTGGGGTGAATGGAGAGATGTTTTAGAGTGTCAGGTCCCAGAATGCACGCTGGGACACACACACTTGTGCTGCTGTTTTAAGTGTGTGTGGTACCTTGGGATTAGGTGCTAGAAAAATTCAGACCTTCCCGGGCCTTTTCCCTCCCCTAGTAGGGAGGGAAGTTTCAGCGCAGGAATTTCTGTCTCCCTTCTGCAGCAGCTTACCTCGCTCATGAGGCTGATATTAACATGACTTTGCATTCTTGGGATTAAGCAGCCCTGTGAAGAGAACTGACTGAGTCATTAGCCCCAGGCCGGCTGATTGGCAGCTGCGGGTGGGTGGGGTGGGGGGAGGTGTCCCGCCCAAGCCGACCCTGCAGCAGCCCCCATGCGCTGCCCTCTCCTGCAGCCCGCTCCCCCCACTGCCCAAAATTTAGGGCCCATCCTAATTAGGGGAAAGAACGATTACAGCACCTGCAAGGAGTAGGAAAAGATTCAAAAACAGTTTCAAGTAGAGAATTTTTATTTTAAAAAGTGGAGATGTCAAGAGCTATTAAGGGAATAGACTTAACATTTGTTTTTAGCCAAAAGTCAGGATAATTTCTAATTGGAAACGGGGGTGCTTTGGGTGCAGCAGGAACAGTTCCCTGGATGATTTCCACACCCCCCCTAGTTTCTCCTTCCTGAAAATCGAGGGGTGGGGTCTCAAAAGTGCCCCAGCCCCTGTGCTGCTTTCAGCCCCTGCAGCTCTGCTGACCTCTCTAGGAGGTTCTGGCAGGTTCCGGAAGGTGCGTCACTTGTTCTGCCTCTTACCTGCCTCTGACTCCCGTTGTGGGGTCACGAGGAAAAGCTGCTTCTGGGACCCCGTGGGCCTGTTCCAGGTCTGAGGGAACTCGCTGACTCAGGCCGCTGAGTCTGCAGGGAGGGCCCGGGCCTGCCTGCCTCCCTGGGTGGGGCGCCCAGCACTGGGGAGGGCCTTCAGTTAAGGTGGTTGGTGACTGTCCGATCCAGGGAAAGATGCCCCCCCCAGCCCCCCCAAAAAAGACATATGGCAGCTTCCAGTTTATCTGGTTCTTTTCTAGAGCTGTCCAAACAATTCAAATGTTTGTACTGGCGTTAAAATTCTGTTCGTATGTTGTCTTTATGTTGGGCCATTTCAGTTTCTGGCACTGTTAATAGGAGGAAAATCCAAACTGCGAAACAATCAGCAAGTGAACCAGGATGCCGTGGAGCAGGCAGGCGGCTCCTGGCTGGAGCCTGGAGCTTGCCCCGGGAGGCTGGGAACACTCCCTCAGGAAGTGTTTGCAGAGCACCTGCCAGGCTCGGGGTCTGTGTGGGGAGCGGGGTGTGTGTTGGGGGACAGGGATGCTGAAATAAAGAGCAGTCTCAGGCCTCGGGGCTCACAGCTCAAAACTGAGCACAGAGCAGTCGTCAGTGTAAAGCCATTATTTCTGCCAGCACCAAGGGCAGGAAGGGGCCTCTTGCATGATGTTTGAGCTGCTCTTGGTGCGTAAGCAGGGCTTTGCCAGGTGAGGAAGGGCACATAGCAGAGGGACTTGCTTGTGCAAAGGCACAGACTTATGTCAGCTCCTGGTGTTTGGAGAATGGGGTCCCTCTTGGAAAGGGAGGACTAGTGCCTTTCCCTAAGTGCCGGGCAGGCTGCAGCTCCATTTCCCCAGGTGCCAGGTATTGTGCTAAGAATCTGGGGCTGTAGACACAGGGCACAAGTCCTGACTTCTGAAGGAGCATTTATCAGCCAGGATGGGCTGCAGTGACAAACAACCCCGGAAGGTGGGAAACAGCAAAGGTTTATTCATAGGTCATTCAGAGTCCACTGTGGATCTGGAGGACTCTCTGGGGCAGTCGTCCTTCCTGAGGCGGCTCAGTGTTGTGCTCCTGTATCTGTTCTTAGCCCCAGCATTGTCGACATCTTAGGCCAGACAATTCTTTGTTTTAGGGGGCAGGGCTGTGCATTAGGTCCTTTACTCACTGGATGTTGGCAGCAGTTCCCTAGTTGTGACAATCAAAAATGTCTTCAGGCATTGCTAAATGTCTGGGAATGAGGGGGAGAGTTGCAAAATTGCCCCCAGTTGAGAACCAGTGCTGCCTAAAGGTCCTCTTAATCAGTTGTTAGGCTGGGTGTGGTGGCTCACACCTATAGTCTCAGCTACTTGGGAGGCTGAGGCGGGAGGATGGCTTGAGCCCAGGAGTTTGAGGCTGCAGTGAGCTGTGATACTACACTCCAGCCTGGGTGACAGAGCAAGACATTGTCTCAAAAAAAAAAAAAAAAAAAAAAAGTCGTTTCTTTCTGGTTCCCAGGCTGGCTTTGTTGCCACTCAGGCAGGGTTTTTTTCTGGCAGCAGTCTGGCTGGCTCTGGTGGTCAGTGGCATCCTCACGTGCTGCCATGACACCGAGGTGGGGAGGACCGGCCAGAGAGTCAGTCGGGTGCTGGCAGTGGAATGCTTCTTCTTGGAAGTTGACATGGTCACGTCTGTTCACATTTCGTGGCCTGAAGCAAGTCATATGGCCCTGCCTCACTTGGGGGAAGGAGAGCTTAGTGGCATTTAGTGTCTAGGAGAGAATTGCCAGCATTGGTGGCCATCAGTGCTGTCCACCACCGAGCATTAGCCTAGCAGGGTCGGTGCCATGGAGCCAGGCAGCCTCCCTCTCTGCGCTCAGTGCGGGGTGCGGCCAGCTCGGGCTTGTGGGGGCTCTGAGGAGGGTGGGAGCCAAGGAGGGCTTCTCCAGAGGAGCTGACCGGGGGGTCAGGTGGTGATGCTGGGGTGGCCTTTGAAGCCTGGGAACAGTGTGGCCCTCTGCACAGACAGGTGCGGGGGGGTGCCCAGGTGCCATTCAGGAACCCCAAGTCTTCAGGAGACATCGAGGGCCTCTGGGTGGTACCCCCTGGGCCCTGCCCTCTGCAGGCAGGGAATGGGGAGGAAACTCAGAGCTGTTGCCCAGTGCCTGGAACCTGGAGGAGCTAAAGGGCCTTGTTACTTGGGGTTCCTGAAATCTGGTAGTTACCAAACCATGCTTCAGATTGCTTGGATGAGAATGTGCCTGGCCTCCCACTTGCGTAGTTACACACATCCCACCCCAGGCAGTTTTAGCTCTGGGTGCAGGTGCCGCTTCTTTCTCCTCGCCCATGTTGGGAGGGAGCCTGTGTGTCCAGGTCTGTTTCTCCTACTGCGAAACTGTTCCTCGGATGCTGGCCCGGCCTGGCCTGCCCCTGCAGCCGGACAGTCCTGCAGGTGCCCTTTCCAGCAGTGGCTCCGCTGTGGCCAGTGCTCAGCTTCACCTGGGCAGGCGGCAGTGGGACCTTGCATATTGCAGGAAAGCAGTTTTTCATGAACCTGAGGGCCCCTTTTTAGAAAAACTTCGTGCTGTCTCTGAGCACCTGGAATTCTCCCAGCTGTCACTGGACCTTTCTCTCCTGTGGGTCAGAGGGGCCCTCTGTGTCTTGGCATAGCCCTCCTCCCGTGCGTACTCGCCGCTTCACGTGCTCCACTTGCTGCAGACCTCAGCTCCTCACGCCTGCCCTGGAAGGTCCTCTGAGCTAGAAGGTTGGATCTGTTTAACAGAAGTGAAAGCTGAGTAAGACCTGGCGTGGCTGAGCAACACGTCCATGATTGCGGCCGGTTTTCGTGGACCTGAGCCTGTGTGTCCTGCTCTGCTGCGAGGCAGGCCTGCTGTGGGAGCGAATCCGTCATCCCACGGTGTCTCGCGTCGACCTTCCTGACGCCACAGCCAGCTTAGTTCCGTGGCCGCGTGATGGTGTGGACACCTCTCTGAACTCCACGTCGCTCTTTTCTGCTTGTGCCTTTGATCCTCTTGATTGGACTCCTTTGTGGTCCCCTCTCCCCCAGCGCCGGGTCATCTAGGGTAATTTTTGTCATCTTCGGGAAGTGGTAGCCGCTGTCATTTACAGAGCCCCTGTGGTTCAGCGCCAGCGCCAGGAACGCAGCTTAAATTGGCTCCAGCAGAAATCTGCCGCGGAAGGTCCAGAGAGTACAGGCACTCGTGTGGCGGGATCCGGCAAGAGAACCTGCCCTTCTGGAGCCCTCGCTTGGCCTTTTCTCCTGGTTTGGCCACTGGCTCATCTGGATTCTAGCCACACGGAGGAAACGGTGTCCGCGACGTTTCCTGGCTGTGCCATTTGTACTGTGGACAGCCCCCCAGGACCCATCCTCAAAAGGGGAGAGACTGGCCTGGCTTGGGCCCCGCCCCCGTCCTGCAGCTCAGTGAGGTGGTGCGTCATGCCCGCCCCAGAGTGGCGGTGCAGCCCCTCAGAGTCATGAGGGGTAGAGAAGGAGCAGTTCCTGAAAGGCAGGCAGGCAAGGCAGAGCAAAAGTCACCAAGCCCACCTCCCAGTGTGAGCCAGGTGCTGTGTTGGCCTGAGCTCTTCTTCCTCCAAGCCCTATGTGGCTTCTAGGATTCTCCCATTTGACAGATGAGAAAACTGAGGCACAAAGTACAGTTGGGTCTGGTTCCATATTCTCCTCTTGGGGACTCACCCTACCTCTTCCACTTCCACCCACCTCCCAGGTTTTCTTCTAACCCCTGAACCCTGCTAAGCTCAGTCCTGGGCTTCTAACTACTTCCTGGTACCACCATGGTTGAAAAGTGGATGTCACCATCTTCCTGTGACGTCCTCTCCTTTCTGGGCCCTGGATACAGGGTCTTGGCCTGCTTCCCCAGCTGGTGAGCATCACAGCTATTTCCAGTTTTCATGCCTCTTTTACTTCTGCCCCCAAGACCTGGAGGGGCTGCCCTTAAGCCCGTGCCTCCCCCAGCAAGTCGGATCCTGTTTCTGTTCCTTAAGGTCAAGCACAGGGAGTTGCTCCCCGTGGATGAGCAGCTGTTCCCATACCTGACTGCTCTATTCCTGAGCAACACCTGGAAGCTCAGCAAACCCCGCATCCCTCCCAGGCCCTGACCCAGACCTCCTGAATCAGAGTCCTCAGGAGCAGACCTCAAATTAGTATATTTTTG
>RJWJ010013044.1:0-40702 GCA_004363605.1 Indri indri
TCTGGCACTCAGTAGGTCCAGATCAATGGAGGTGATCACTAAGTAGGGGACTCTAACCTGAAACCGCTGAGGGTGAATAGGCCCACTCAGAGCGGGTCAGTAAGAGCCAGAGCTCCTGCTGCACAGGCATGAGACTGTGGGAGGGTGACATAAAAGAGACAACGGGGCATCCTGATGACTCAGCTCCCTGATCCGGTGCCTGCCAACTCCTGAACAGTTGCCCCAGTGCTGGTGCTCTGCAGGCAGTGGTCGCCATTTTCAGGGTCCACAACCCAGCCAGTGCGGTGTGATACAGTGGCGGGCAGCTCCCTTCCCCCAGGCCAGGGACTCCAGTGACAAGCTCTGCCCTTACATGACCTGTGGTCAACCAGCCAGGCCAGTTTTGATGGGTGAATTCTGAATACTTCCCCAGTCATGGGAGGCTAATGTCTGTGGAATGTACAGGCGCTGGGGCACTGGGCAGACTGGGGCACCACCTCCTTCCCCTAGCCAGCATCTTTCATTCCAAAAGTGGTAGGCTTCCCCCCTGGAGGTAGGGTGAGACAAGAAAAGCCACTTTCCCTCTGCGACTAGCCTGAATCTGTGGGGCCTTGGTGCATATCAACAGTTGACAGCCCAGTGGCTTTACTCATCAGACCGGTTTAGGTCATCCAGTGGGATCATAACTCTGGGGCTAGATTTCCACCTCCGGTCAGCTGCCAACAGTGGGGTCTGTGGTTAGGGGACAAAAATCCTGGCAAAAGGCCAAAATAGGTGCCCAAGTAACCCCTCCCATCAGGAGTAGCCTCCCAACTGTGGTAGAACCCTGAACAACATATTAGTGGCTCCCCCTAGCGGCAGATCAAGCAAACATAGAAGCTCACACATCCAGGCTGGTAGGCAGCAGCTGCGATCTGCCTTGCTCCTACAGCATCTACTGGAGAAGAAACTACACAGGGTGTGTTACTTTCCAAATGAAAACAAAAAGGTGGGAAGCAATAGCTAATCCAGATGGGAAGGACTCAGTGAAAGAACTCTGGACTATGAAGAATCAAAAGTAAAACACACACCCAAAGAGGAACACTAGCTCTCTAGCAATGAATTACCAAACTCAGAACACCAAAATGACAGAAGAAGAATTTCAAACATGGATTGTAAGAAAACTCAATGATATGAAAGAGAAAATGGATAACCAACACAAAGAAACCACAAAAAAAATCCAGGACTTGGAAGAAAAGTTCACTAAAGAAATTGAAATATTAAAGAAAAATCAAACTGAACTCCTGGAAATGAAGAATTTATTCAGGGAACTACAAAACACAGTGGAAAGTCTCAAGAACAGGGAAGGTCAAACAGAAGAAAGAATCTCAGGGATTGAAGATAATACCTTCCAATTAAATAAGTCAGTCACAGAGATAGAGTGGAGAAATAAGAGAAAAGAGCAAAGCCTACAAGAAATGTGAGATTATGTGAAAAAGCCTAACGTGAGAGTTATGAGCATCTCTGAGGCTGAAGAAGAAAATACTCAAGGGTTAGATAAGCTATTTGAAGATATAATAGAGGAAAATTTCCCAGGCCTTGCTAAAAATCTATATATCCAGGTACAAGAAGCTCAAAGGACCCCTGGGAGACTTATTGCAAACAGGAAGACACCACGACATGCAGTCATCAGACTGACCAAAATATACACTAAAGAGGCCCTTCTATGAGCTGTAAGGTGAAAGAAACAAGTAACATACAAAGGAAAGCCCATTTGAATAACGCCAGACTTCTCAACTGAAACCTGACAAGCAAGAAGAGATGGGGGCCCTATTCTTACTCTTCTGAAACAGAATAATGTACAGCCTAGAATCTTGTACCCTGCAAAACTAAGTTTTTTACACAAAGGAGAAATAAAGACATTCTCAGATCAGCAAAGACTGAGGAAATTCACCAAGATAAGACCAGCCCTCCAAGAAGTACTAAAAACAGAGTTACACATGGATCAGCACAATAAACACTCATGAATGTAAAACCACTCAAAAGCTAAAGATCAAAGGCCAGATACCATAATGGCTCAAGAGAGAAAACAAAGCAACAAAGTTCAACCCGGCAGTATGAACAGAAATTTGCCCCACCTATCAGTTCTCTCAATAAATGTGAATGGCTTGAACTGCCCACTGAAGAGACATAGGCTGGCCAAATGGATAAAAAAATACAAGCCAAGTATGTGCTGTCTTCAGGAAACACATCTAACCTGCAAGGATCATTTAGACTCAAGGTGAGGGGTGGAAATCAATATTTCAAGGAAACGGAATCCAAAAGAAGGCTGGCATGGCAGTTTTGAGTTCAGATAACTTAGTCTTTAAATCAACAAAAGTAATGAAAGACAAAGAGGGTCACTATATAATGGTGAAGGTTAAAGTTCAACAAGAAGACATAACAATTCTAAATATGTATGCACCCAACTTAGGTGCACCCAGATTCACAAAGCAAACTCTGCTTTATCTAAACAAAATGATAAACAGCAACACCATAATAGCTGGAGATTTCAAGACCCCACTGACAGCCCATGACAGATCCTCCAAAGAGAAATATAACAAAGAAATAATGGACTTAAACAGAACTCTAGAACAAATGGTCCTGCCCGACATTTGCAGGACATTCTACCCAAAAACCACTGAATATACATTTTTCTCATCAGCTCATGGGACATTTGCTAAGATTGACCGTATCCTAGGGCCCAACACATGTCTCAAAAAATTTAAAGAAATAGAAATTATACCATGCATCTTCTCAGAATACAGTGGAATAAAAGTAGAAATCAACCCTAACAAAAACTCTCATTTCTACACAAAGTCGTGGAAACTAAACAACTTTCTGCTAAATGATTATTTCATAAATGAGGAAATTGAGATGGAAATCAAAAGATTCTTTGAACTAAATGACAAAGTAAACATAAGTTATCAAAATCTGTGGGACACAGCTAAAGCAGTCCTGAGAGGAAAGTTTATTTCCATAGATGCCTATATCGAAAAGACAGAAACATCACAAATAGACAACCGAATGAATCAACTCAAAGAGCTGGAAAAAGAAGAACAGACTGACCCCAAACCCAGCAGAAGAAGTGAAATTAATAAGATCAAATCAGAACTTAATGAAATTGACAACAAGAAAACTATATGCAACATTAATAAAACAAAAAGTTGGCTCTTTGAAAAAATAAACAAAATAGATACACCTTTGGCTAGACTAATGAAAAGCAGAAAAGAAAAATCTCTAATAAGCTCCATCAGGAACAAAAAAGGAGAAATTACAACTGATGCTATGGAGATACAAGATATCATCTATGAATACTACAAAAACCTTTATGCACACTGACTGGAAAATGTGGAGGAAATGGACTAATTTTTTAAAACACACAGCCTCTCTCGGCTCAACCAAGAAAAAATAGAATTCCTGAACAGACCAATATCAAGTACTGAAATTGAAACAGCAATAAAAATCCTTCCTAAAAAGAAAGTCCCAGACCAGATGGTTTCACACCCAAATTTTACCACACCAACAGAGAAGAACTGGTGCCTATCCTGCAGAAATCATTCCACAACATTGAGAAACATGTAATCCTCCCCAAAACATTTTATGAAGCCAACATAACCCTGATACCAAAACGAGGAAAGGATCCGACAAAAAATGAAAACTTCAGACCAATATCCCTTATGAAAATAGATGCAAAAATTCTCAACAGAATTCTAGGAAACCGAATCCAGGTGCTTATCAAAAAAATAATCCATCATGACCAAGTAGGCTTCATCCCAGAGATGCAGGGATGGTTCAACATATGGAAATCTATAAACATAATTCACCACATAAATAGAAGCAAAAACAAAGGCCAATATGCATCCTCTCAATAGACACAGAAAAAGCATTTGACAAAATTGAACACACTTTTATGGTAACAACACTTAACAAAATAGGTATAGATGGGACTTACCTAAAAACGATACAAGCCATATATGACAAACCCACAGCAACATCATACTGAATGTGAAAAAATCGAAAGCATTCCCACTTAGAACTGGAACCAGACAAGGTTGCCACTATCTCCACTTCTATTCAAAATAGTGCTGGAAGTCCTTGCTAGAGCAATTAGACAAAAGAGCAGAATTAAGGGCATCCGAATGGGGGCAGAAGAGATCAAACTCTCACTGTCTGCTGATGATATATTGTTATATCTAGAAAACCCCAAGGATTCAACCAACAGACTCATGGAATTGATAAATAAATTCAGTAAAGTCTTAAGATACAAAATCAATACACACAAATCAGAAGCATTTATATATGCCAATAATAGTCAAACTGAGAACCAAATCAAAGACTCAATACCTTCAAAATAGCAACAAAGAAAAATAAAGTACCCAGGAATATATTTAACTAAGACATAAAATACCTCTACAGGGAGAAGTATGAAACACTGAGGAAGGAAATAGCAGAGGACATAAACAGGGTGAAAACCATACGATGCTCGTGGGTCGGCAGAATCAACATTGTTAAAATGTCTACACTACCCAAACTGACCTACAGATTCAATGTAATCCCTATTAAAATACCAACATCATTTTTCACAGATACAAAAAATATAATTTTATTCTTCGTATGGAATCAGAGAAGACCCCGTATAGCAAAACAATCTTAGGCAATAAGAACAAAATGGGAGGCATCAATTTACCAGACTTCAAGCTATACTACAAAGCTGTAGTAATCAAATCAGCTTGGTACTGGCACAAAAACAGAGTCATTGACCAGTGGAACAGAACTGAGAACCCAGATATAAAACCATCCTCATATAGGCATCTAATCTTTGACAAAGCAGACAAAAACATACACTGGAAAAAAGAATCCTTATTCAATAAATGGTGCTGGGAAAACTGGATAGCCCCACATAGAAGACTGAAACAGGATCCACACCTTTCATCTCTCACAAAAATCAACTCACGGTGGGTAACAGACTTAAACCTAAGGTGTGAAACTATTAGAATTCTAGAAGAAAATGTTGGAAAAATTCTTATAGACATTGGCCTAGGCAAAAAACTTATGAAGAAGACCCCAAAGGCAATCACAGCAACAACAAAAATAAACAAATGGGACCTGATCAAATTAAAAAGCTTCTGCACAGCCAAAGAAACTGTTATGGGAGCAAACAGACAACCTACAGACGGGAGAGAATTTTTGCATGCTACACATCTAATAAAGGGCTGATAACTAGAATCTATTTAGAACTCAGGAAAATCAGCAAAATAATAATAATAATAATAATAATAATCAAACAACCCTATCAAAAAGTGGGCAAAGGACATACACAGAAACTTTTCAAAAGAAGACAGAATAATGGCCCAAAAACATATGAAAAAATGCTCAACATCTCTAATCATCAGAGAAATGCAAATCAAAACCACAATGAGATATCACTTATCTCCAGTGAGAATGGCCTTTATCAAAGAGTCACAAAACAATAAATGTTGGCATGGATGCGGAGAGATAGGAACACTCATGCACTGCTCGTGGGACTGCAAACTAGTGCAACCTCTGTGGAAAGCAATATGGAGATACCTTAAAGAGATGCAACCAGAACTACCATTTGATCCAGCCATCCCATTACTGGGCATCTACCCAAAAGAACAAAAGGCATTCTATAAAAAAGACATCTGGGCTTGAATGTTTATAGCAGCACAATTCACAATTGCAAAGATGTGGAAACAACCCAAGTGCCCATCAATACATGAGTGGATTAATAAAATGTGGTATGTGTATATACCATGAAATACTATTTAGCTATGAGAAACAATGGTGATATAGCACCTCTTGTATTTTCCTGGATAGAGCTAGAACCCATTCTACTAAATGAAGTATCCCAAGAATGGAAAAAGAAGTAGCACACGTACTCCCCATCAAATTGGTTTCACTGATCAACGCCTAAGTGCACATATAGGAATAACATGTATTGGGCGTTGGGCAGATGGGAGGGGGGATGAGTGTGATGCGCACCGTGGGGGGCATGGACACGCTTGAAGCTCAGACTCAGGGGGAGCAGGAGAAAGAGCAATATAAGTAATCTAAACATTTGTACCCCCATAATATTCTGAAAAATAAAAAGCATCATAAAAATAAAAAAAAAAAAAACAAATAGCTCTAAGAATATACGTGTGACTGTATTTCTTTACCTTCTAAGCAATCTGAATAAAAAGAAACAAATGGTACAGGTTGAGATTTCTCAAAATTTACTTCATGTAGTATGAGTTTCCATTTCTAACACACTTAACAACTCTTCCGTTTACTCATATTGAAAGGGAGAAACTTAACAGAACAATGAATAATTGCATATGCCAGGCACTGTACTAAATGCTGGAGAATACAATTAGATATTGTATTTCAAGAGCTCATGATTTTTAGACTTTATTATTATACTGATATTATAAAACTGTAGTTTTATAATGCAGTACATTAAATATTTTGAGTCGTAAGGCACTCAAAGTTCATCTGATCTGATATTGTACAACTGAGACACCCAGAGAGTTAATTCCAACTTAATAGTCTTTCCTACATTTTTCTCAAGACAATCTGTTCTCTGTGAACCTACATATCTATACATTTTGTTTGCATTTTTTATAATTGTATAGGAATTTTACTTAAAAGCTAACAAAAATGAAGTTTTAATTGCTATAAAAGCAACCAGAGAAAATATGGAATGTTTCTTTAACCTTTAGTATGCAAAGTCCTTTCTCGGAAAAATATAGTATAGTATAATAGTAACTGCAGAGGGAAAGTGTTTTTTTCCATGTGAAGCATTACAATTTATTATGCAGCAAACATAAAAATTTATGCACTAAATATCAATATTTAAGTTAAAAATGCTATAAAGTGGAGAAATAATATATGTAATACATGCACTAGGCAGTGGTTGAGTATGTTAAATAATGAAAAACTCTATCTGAGGAAACACAGAAACAACAAAGACTTGTATAGCTTATCGGATTTACAGTGATTTATAAAATTGATAATGTATAGTGTTGAAGAAGTTCTGTAAAAAGAGATCCCATACACTGTTGAAAGGCAAGAGAGGAAAACAACATTTTCTCCTAAATTCACGTAGACACACACACACACGGATTGAGGGAGAGAGTTTTTGACAGAAATAGATTACAAAATGTTTGTGGTTTACTAACCAAGTACAAATTTTCAACAGAGTATCAACAAATTGGTAATTAAATTTATTTAGTTATCATAACACTGCTCATGCTGTTTACTATTCTGTTGTGTGGATATATCTTATTTTTACAGTGAGAGACAATTAGCTTTTTTCTTTGTTTTATATCAGAGGAATATTTGAGACAAAGTCTTTAGACTTACATGTTTTTCCAAATATGAAGAATTATGTTTAAGCATATCTTCCCAGAAATTAGTAGTTGTTGAATGTGCTTGTTTTCAACTTGAAAACTATTGAGAAAAACCTTCTGTTAAGATGATATCAAATTGCTTCCTGCTAATAGTGTTTATGTGTACCAATTTGTATATAACCTTCCCTATATCAGGCTGAAAATGGTCTTAGTATCTGATGAGGCTGATTTCATTTCATTTATAAAATATAGCTTTTGGACATTTGAATTTAGTCCTGGATGAGTTAGCCATTGATATTTTTTTCTTATTTTTCAATTGAACTGCTCAATTTTTTCTTGTTTATTTATTTTCAGGGTTATAGAAGGAAGTGACTGGAAATTGAAAACAATAGTACTTAAGATATTTTCAAAAGATTTGTGTCCTCCCCCGGTCTCCTGGATGGAAGAGGTAAGAAGTGCTTATCTTTATTTTAAACTAAATAAGAACCTCATGAAGAGCTTGTTACTAAGTAGACATTGACATTTTGGAAACAGAGAAGCTAGTACTATCTCTTATTCAAGAAGACTATCAGTGACAGGGTGTGAAGATGCTGTCATTGGTCACAGCAAAAAAAAAAAAAAAAAGGAGAAATGTGATAGAAACGGTATATTTTTAAAAAAGTTTAGTAGGCCTTTGTGTGTGTATGGGTGTCTGTTGGGAGCAAGGTAAAAACTTGAGGAAGAATCTCAGAATTAGGTTATCTTATTTTAAAAAACTGGCTAAGGAAGCTACACAAATGAGGCAAGCTTGTCTAAAACAAAATGTAGAAAAAAAAATTACATTTCGTTCAGAGCAAATGACAGTCTTCTATATTCATGTGACTTTCAGTTAGCTTCCAGCATTGTTATAAAGATTTAAAGACAACATTGACACAGCTGCAGAGCTATTGTATTTCCATATATCCGTAACAAAATTAATACATTATGGACAAGTAAGGTTTTATTGAAAAATCTATTTTTTAAATGAATATGTATTTCTTATCTAATGCCTCAATATTAGATTCCATCATTTTATACTCGAAAACTTGATAATATCCTTCAATAGATGGAAAGTCACAAAAGCATTTGAATGAAATATTAATATTTTATGTTAATTTACTAACATCAATTATTACTGTGCTATTTGCTAATTATATTAATTAATATTATTTAATATAATAGTGTTAATATAAAAAAGCACAAAAAAGGTTTACAACTTTAGATGTGAACTTCTTCCATTTTTTACATTAAAAATACCGACTTCCTAAATTTTATTATACTGTACATTTACCATCTCTTAATATAGTTGAATTTAAGATCATGTTTTATGGCCCCACATAGAAATAAAAATTCTAACTGACAGTCTTGATTTTAAAAAAAATTATCATAGAAGGAGGCGTGATGAGAAAAGATGACTTCTGAAGTCATGGCTTCAGGCCAGGTATTAGGCCAACCAAAATAAAAGGAAAAAAATTCAAAATTTTCAATATTTGTATAACTATTTATTTTTGGCTCATTTCCATGAAAAGAAAATCTCTTTCATATATCTCATAGTTTGTATGAGGCAAATCACTTTCTACTTTATGTTTATTGCATAAAATTTGATCGTGCATATTTCCAACTTTAAATTTGGAAGAAATGGAAAATATAAACTATTCTAGAAATACATAGTTTGAACACACAAACCTTAAATATGCATTCCAATGAAATTCTAAAAAATGTTCACATCTCATGTTGCTACCATTCAGAACACTAGAGAACTTTAACAGCATCTCAGAAGTCTCCCTCCTGCCTGTGCTCAGCCATTACCTCCCAAAGGCAGCACTATTTGATCTCTATAACCATAGATTAATTTTATCTATTTGTGAATCTCATATGAACAGAATTATATTGTAATTGCTCTTTTATATCTGGCTTCTTTCCCTAAGCATTATTTCTGTGTGATTCATCCATATTACTGCTTATAGAGATAGCTTGTTCATTTTCATTGTTTTATAGCACTATATTGTATGAATAAGCAATGATGCATTTATCCATTCTGCAATTGATGGACATTTGGCTAGCAAGTTTGGGAATTGTGAATAATTTTTGTAATGCAAAATTTATGTATGCTTCTTAGTGAATATTTTGTGTATTTTTATTAGATATATTACTAAGTATGCAATCTATGCCTTTATGCTTGATAAATTCAGCTTAGTGATTTCCCAATAATTTTCCAAAGTGTTTGTGCTATCTAAAACTCCTACCTACCAGCAGTGTTTCAGAGTTCCTGTTCTCCCAAATCTTCTCCAATACATTGTAAAATATATTTTAATTTTAGCTGTTATAGAAAGTAATTAAGCTTATTTTGTTTTAGATTTAATTGGAATTTCCCTAATGAGCAACGATGTTCATAAACTTACTTTACGCTTGTTGACATTTGTATATCCTCTTTTGTATACTCTTTTGTATTATACAATATTATTTCAAGGCTGTTACTTAAAAAAGAATTTATGGTATCTCTCTCTTTATTAATATATAGTTTTTATTTGTTTATATATTCTTTGTCTTATATGTGATTTTTATATAACCATTTTGTAAGTCACACGTTTAAAGTGTAAATCCAGTGGTTACTAGTCTATTGAACGAATTGCGCAAACGTGACCACTGCCAGCTTGTGCATCACCTCCCCAAAAAACTCCAAAGTAGACACCCATCCCACTTCCCCTCACTGCCCTTTCCAGTCCCAGACAATCAGTAATCCACTTTCTGTTTCTACAGGTAACCCCATTCTGGATGTTTCATATAGATGGACTCATACGTGTTTTTTTTCTGAATGGCTTTGTTTACTTGTTACGTTTAAAGTTCTTCAATGCTGTAGCTTGTCTCAGTACTTTTTTGTTGTTAAATAATAATCTAATAAATAAAATGCAATTTTTATTTATCATTTCTTTAGTTGATATATATCTAGGTTGTTTTCAAATTTTGCCTATTATTAATAATGCTTTTATAAATATTCTTATACAAGTCTTTGTATGTGTGTGCATGTTTGTTTTCATTTCTCTTGGTTATGCTTACAGCACTGGAATTTCAGGATCCATATTGGTAGCACTATGTTCAATTTTTAGAAACTGCCCAAGTATTTTCCAAACAGCTATAGCATTTCACATTACCACCAGGAGTGTATGAGTGTTGCAGGGCATTCACATCTTTGTCACTATCTTTTTTATTCATAGACATCCAACTGCTGTGAGTGGTATCTCATTTTAGTTTTGATTTGCAGTCCCCTGATGGCTAATGGTAGTGATCATTTTTTCATGTCCATATTAACCATTTGTGTGCCTTTTTGGCAGTATGTCTTTCTAGGAATTCATTCATTGCATCTAAGTTATTCATTTTAAGGCAAACATTTGTTCAAAGTATTAATAATACTTATAATTCCTATATATTTGAAAGGTCTCAATATAAAGGTCCTATATATTTGAAAGGTCTATTAGTAACTCAATCTCTTTAATTTCTCCGTTTGGTAATTTGAGTCTTCTCTCTTTTTTCCTTTGTCAATCTAGCTAAAGTTTTATCAAATTCTGTTAGCTTTTCAAAGGAACCGATTTTTCCACTATTTGTCTCTTCTCTATTTCACTAATATCTGCTCTACTTCTCTATTTCATTAATTTCTGCCCTAATTTTTATTTTTATTTTCTTCTACTTTCATTAAGCTTAGTTTTCACTTCTTTTTCCAGTGTTTTCAGTGGAAGATTAGGCTATTGATCTGAGGCATTTCTTCTTTTTTAGTATAAAACGAATGTGCATTCTGTCGATGGGCGGAGTGTCCGGTGAGGGTCTGTTGGGTCCTGTTGGTTTTGAGCACTGCTCGAATCTTCTGTTTTCTTTGTCCTATGGCTTAATTTTTCTATTCATTATTTAAACCAGGATATTTAATTATCCAACTCTCGTTTTATGGTGTATTTCTCCTTTAAATTCAATCAGTTTTTGCTTCATGTATCTCGCAACTCTGTTGTTGTGGACAAGCATGTTACATCATTCTGATGGACTGAGCCTTTTATCATTTTAAAATATTTGTATATTATCTATGGTAATTCTTTTTTGTTTTAAAATCCACTTTTCCTGATATAGGTATTGTCATTTTTGGTTTCTATTTTCATAATATATATTTTCCCATGCTTTAAATTTAAACATATTTTGATCTTTGAATCTGAAGTCTATTCCTGAGAATAGATGAATTTCTGCTTTTAAATGAAGTCTGAAAATCTATGTATTTTGATTTGGTTGTTTAGTACATTCATATTAAAAATTTATTGTTATAATTGTTATGTAAGTGTATTGTTATAAAAATATAAAAATTCATTGTTATGTAATTGTTATAATTATTACTTTATGAATTTTTGTGTCTCTTCAAGAAGTTCAAAAAAGAGCAAATATATACATACATACAAAGTTATATTTTTTGTTTTTAATACTCTTGTTCTCTCCATTTATTACTGTGAATTCAAGTTATGATCTAGTGTCATTTCCTTATTCTAATTCAATATTGCTCTCACGCGTGTACCTTTTGCTGTTATTGTCAAATGTTTAAACATTCTCTATGTTATCAGGTGGAAAATACAATTATACACATACTGTTTTACACATTGCTTTTTAAGACAGTGAAGTGAAAATATGCATTTATACTATCTCTTATTAATTTACAATTACCTTTATGAAGGTTTTTGGTGTGTGTGGAGTAGAATTATTTTCTGGACAATTAGCTTTTAGTCTGGAGATCTTTCTATTTTTTGTATGGCCAATATGTTAGAAGTGAATATTCTGTTTTTGTTCATTATGGAATAGCTTTATGTCATCTTCACTCCTGAAATATAGCTTTACTGCATATAAAATTCTTGGTTGAAAAGTTTGTTTTTCTTTTTTTTTTAACTTTTCTTTTTTCAATAATTATAACATTTACAATACGTCATTTCACTGCTTTCTGGACACCATTGTTTCTATCAAGAAGTCAGCTGTCATTCTTTTGGGGGTTTTCTTATACATGACAGGTCATACTTCCCTTGATGTTTTCAAGATTTTCTTTTTGTCTTTGGCTTTCCACATTTTTGTCATAAGGTGTGATCTCTTTACATTTATCCCATTTGAGTTTTATTGAGCTTCCTGCATTTGTATGTTAATGTCTTTCAAAAATTTTGGAAAGTTTTTTCCCAATTTTTTGAACAGATCAGATCTTCTGCTTTTTTCTATTCTTTCCTTCTTATACCCTCATTGTATATTTGTTGTTGTACTGTTCCCACATTCTTCTGAAGCTCTGTTTATTTTTATTCATTCTTTTTTCTATTGTTTCTGCAGATTGCATAATTTCTATAAATCCATTTTCAAGTTAACCAATTCTCCTGCCAGTTCAAATCTGCTGTGTCCTTCTAGTGAATTTTTCATTTTAGTTGTTGAATATTTCAATTCCAGAATTTCCATTTGGTTCTTTCTTATGATTTATATTTTTTAGTAATAGTCTCTATTTGATGGGCTGTCATCTTACCTTCTTTACTTTTTTGAGTGTGGTTTTATAGGTCCTTTGAAAATATTTATAATGGCTGCTTTGAAAAGTTTGTCTCATAAGTCTGACAATCTTGGCTTTTTTGCAGGCCGTTTCTGCTATCTGCTTTTTTATCCTGTTATATGTCACACTTTTAAATTTTTATAATTTTTTGATGAAAATTGGACATTTTAGATGATATATTTTAACAACTCTGAATACTCATTTCACCCTCCATTTATTGTTATTGCTATTGTTGTTTGCTTATTTATTTATTTGGTGACTTTGCTTTCCCCTACAGTGGAAAGGTTCTGATATTGCTTCTTAGAGGTCACAGCCTTCAGTATGTCCACAGTCTACAGGGGGTGACAGTGATTTTAGCAAGGCCTCTTTCATTGTTTCTTTCCCTGATCTCTCTGTTAAGCTGTCTTCTTCTGCCGGTATCATACTAAGCTGTTAGACTCCACTAATCTTCAGCAAGTTGCTCTATTGTACAATATGGAGCATGAATTGCTCCACAGTTTGATCCAATTAAATTAGGGTTCCTGTGCCAGGGTAGTTTTTGAGGTCACATTTTAAAGTTTGTTCTGATTCTCCAAGAGACTTCTTTTAAGCTCTCTCTTTTCTAGAATTTTCTTGGTACCTATCTGGCCTATGAATTAGCTTATTATTCTCACGGCATTACCTTCTCCTCTTAATAATGTATCATAAATCTCCATTGATTTGAGAGTGACCTTTGGCTTAACTTATGTCACATTTCGTTCTAAATTAAGTACGTTTCTTGGAGAGAACTTTGGAACTCTGTTGTATGGCTTGGCTCTGTCCACGGGCATAATATCTGAACCACTTATCTAGAACTCTGAAGTAGTCCATTTCTCTTGGAGTGATACTCCTCTTTATGAGAAGGGAGTTGGGTGAAGATGGTAGAGTCTGATTTTCTCAGCTTTCGTCTCCTGTAATAGAAAATTCAACCTTGTAGTAAGCTTGATTAAATGTTATCAGGTCTCAGTATTCTCCATCTGTCATGTCTAGGATAGGTCTTTATTTTAAGTGTGGGCGAGGTAGAGGATAGGAGCTCTCAGATGGCTTAGCCTTATTTACCAAGGTATCTGCTTCTGTAACAAAAAGCCACGCAAAATAAAAAATGCTGAATCCCTTGACTGAGAGCAGAAGAAAGAGAAAGACCTGTCTTCTTGGCCACACCTGCTGGGTTGGGAATTCCACCGTTTTGAGCTGAAAGGGGAAGAAAGAGTAAATTGTGGCTCATTTGCCCCACATTCTAGCTGTTTTATATTGATATTTAACAGATTAAATGAATAGTGTTTCTTCATTTGCTGCTTGCCCTTAGGACAATTTTTAATCTCTCTCTATATGTGTGTATATTGTGTGTGTGTATTCATATACACAGTTATGACTGTTTCGCTGGGAGCAGGTCAGTAGAGCCCCTCATGCCATCATTCCAGAAGTTGATCTGATTTAAATATTTGCAATCATTATACACCTCCATATGAAAGCCTCATACATATACATATACATATACACATATGCATGCATATATACACCAACATCTGGTCCTGGTTTATGCAAATTTTCCAATAAGAGCTACTTACTACTTCTCCTATGTAAATATTATATTCTACTCTTTCATGAAATAACTTTCAAGCAAAATTTGTCTAGGAAATGATTCATTCTCATATGCATTTAATAAAACCTCATCAAATTGCATACATAAACTACTCCTTAATAGCATTTATTTAAATATGAAGAGTTAAATTGATTTGTTTACTGAATCCACTTTTTCTCTATAATAATTTATCTTAATATTAAGTAAGCATCTCTATTCATGCTTATTTTATATTAATTTAAGTGTAGCACAAAGCAACTATAAAATGTTCCCAATTTGTTTCTTATATAACATCCCAATTTTTAGCAGGAAGAAACTGCTTATAACCAATGGCAGAGCAAAATTTGTAAATAAGAAGATACTCTTAAGTTTTCTCTCAATTTATAGTTCTGTTCATCTTTTTGTTATCTCAATTCTGCTAATCCACTTGTGTTGAATACACTCATGTCTTTTGATACTGTGATTGCCATTTCTGTTGGAAGGTTGTGAGAGCTATCATTACCATACTTTCAACAGCAAATTTAGTTTGAACATTCACTGTAAATTAAGCACTTAACTGTATTTGTTAAATTTAATACAAACCGTATTTGTTACATTTAATACAAACTGCCCAAGACTGACAACACACATTGATGGTTAACCCTTAAAAGAGCTTTTTTCCCGCAGTCTCTATGCTGTGTGTTTTTGTTTGTTTCGTATTTTTATCTGAAAAACAATCTATATTTTTGCCTGTTTAATTCTATGTTTTATTAGGGTGAAGGAGACTTTTGCATGTGGTACCTTTGGCAGAAAAGAAAAACTTTCTAGCTGATATTCAAACTGAAAAACGATTTTCCACTGTACCAAACGATGTAAAAAAGCATCATTTCCAAGTGATATGAGCTAAGGGATGTTACTGTTTACCGACTTGACATCATATTCCAATCAAAGTCCTGCTACATCCACACAATCTGGCAATTCTTGTAACTGAGAGATGCCTAAAAAATACCAGGGAAGATATGAAAAAAGAGAAAATAAAAAATATGTAGAAAAAAATAACTCCCAAAGTGTAAGGGATTAGGTCTTACAAGTAGGTCGATCGGCCTTTTTAATTTAACACCCTTTTATTACCTCACAATACACAGGGCAACCTTGGTCATGATATTTTATAATGGTTAAATAGTGGTATTCATGAGCTCCCACTGCCAGGGTTGTTATATGTGCTTACACAGAATGTATCAGGGCATTGTGAAACAAGAGACTGACTTTCATTTCAGAATATGAATGAAATTGACTCTGGTCAGGAACTTACCTGTGTATCAAGCCCCTTTGATGCAGCCAAATACAGGGAATATAGCAGGCTGAGAAAATTATTCTGGGGGAAAAATTTACTCTAAGAAAGTAAAAGTCTGTACTTAGCTTACATTACCTTCAAACTCCAACGTAATTACCTTATTGCTGCCTTTACCTGGTAACGTTTAAATTATTACACAGATCTTATGCATGTATATATATTGAAAGGTAACTTCTCAATTGGATTTAGTAATTCCCAGAATGCTTTTAGTTCTTTCAAAGCTGTCTGCATTTTAATTGAATTGATGGCTTTTTGTAGTTAGCATTTTTTAAAAGAAAAAATCTTGTTTTTGAGTATTGTAGACTTAAAGGAAAAGATAGACATGGCACTGAGAATTAAAACTATTTACAGTGACATCAGTAGCAGTAAATCAACAGGAATAAGTTTAAACTTTCTCCTCACCAATTCAAAATAATAGAAGATAATGAACTACAACTAAAATGCTTTTTAAAGTTAAAAATAGCTTTAAAGTGTTATATTTTAGTTATATGTGAGAACTTATCAAGAATAAATAATACTGCACAGCATTGTGTTAAAAAGAACTACTTCATATAATCATGTTAATTTTGAATAAAACAAGGTATTTTGGTGATTAAAACTTCAGCTGATCCATGCATAACTCAAATGTCCTGAAATATTTTTGCTATTAATTTTTTGTAACATTTTTGTTGTTGAGAAAAAATATGGAGAACATCTTATTCAACCTTATGCAAAACATAAAAATTCTTTCTATAGTGTCCTAACAGAAGAAAAGAAAATCTTTCATTGATCTTTCTCTATTTCCATGAAAATTTATTTTTATTGTTTCAAATGGCCTTTGGGGTAAGAAAGTTACTCTTAACATATTTAAGAAAACATAATAACATAATAATTATGAAAAATAATTTCTTTTATGAATAACAATTTCTTTTATGTTAAATATATTTATGTACAAATTATTTGTTTTAAACTGCATATGTTGCAATATTTTGGACAGTTAATTATTATATAAAACAGCATATATTCTACATCTGCCAATCTTAAGCAATTTATTAGGTGTGGCGTTCAAACCCCAGTGGCATTTGTGACACAGATACTTATATGGAGAGAAAAGAATGGGTCCGCATGACTAGGAACAATTAAATTTCTCTCACTCTTAAACCGTATGTTCAAGTGTGGTTTTTGAGTTGTTTTGTGTGGGGGCTATTTGTGAATCTATATGTTCCCTACTTCACGCCTTTCTGAAAAGTACTGCAGACGTTACCTGTGAGTGCCAGAGATGTCTTCCTCATGGCCAGTTCTGTTCACCTCCCCCATTTCATCGCTCCCCTCCCATACCAGCTTCTCCTGACACTTTTTATTATCCTTATCTGCTCACTCTGGCAGTCACAGACAGAGGACTGAAGATTCCTATCTATATTACTGAGGCATGTTCAGTTAGTTTCTGTGTATATTTGAAAAATTAAATTCTCAATCATGTTTTTATGAAGTTTGAACTTCTTCAACAATTTACTATTTAATTTTTTTCTCCCTCTGTTAGAAAAACATATTTCACACCTAGTAGGAAAATACTCTGCACAAATAATAATGGGAGCCACAAAACCCACCTGCACTTTTATCATTTGTCACTGTGGAGTTGTACAACACCAGCAAAATATTCTGCTCTTGCAACATCTGAGAAATTGAAATAGCAAATTTCTTTCCAGTCTCAGATCACTCAGCAGCAACTTCAAAATTCCAAAGAACTATCATAGTGTTTGCTTCAGAACTTTATATTTTTATTCAAATAAACACACAACTCCACACTGTTCCTCAAACATAATATTTATATAGACAAGTGAAACAAACAGCTATGCTATTATCTGTTAAAGAGTAGCTACTGAAAGTCCAAGGGGTCATTCCAATTTTCTTTTTTTTCCTAAAGTGGCCCATTTTTGTTCCAAGTGTTCTGGATTTAATTCATTAGGTTTAAATCCATCCTATAAAACAAGGGCAAGGAAAAGAAAAAAAGGCAAAATTAGAGGGAGGTATTTGTGGGTCAAGCCAAACTGGAGGAATCTGACACATCAAATATAGTACTATATGAATCATCAGAAACCTGCAGGGTTAATTAAGGGAAGTGTTGAGAGATGCACAATAGCGTGAATTCAAAAGATAATTCTAAATGGAAGACCAGGCAGCAAGGATGGAGAACAATTAAGAAAGATCTAGGTCATCAAACAGATGGGACCAAGAGGAGTTGAAGGAATTCAAAGAGTTGCTGGTCTTGATCTTCTAAGTAACCTGAGAGGCAAGAACATCCACTGTGTGTAACGTGGCTGAATGAAGATGAAAGGTTTGAGGGGAATTTAAGAAAAAGTAACTGGCACTGCAGAAAATGTGAAAAGAAGCCAATTAAGGATAAATAAAAAGATTGCTGAGTATGGCTGAAAACCCAGCCAAGGTTAGAAATCATAAATTTTGATGAGGCAATTAACAGCGCTATGTGATTTCTCTCTATTAAGCCTCGACTGCCCAGGAGCAGGGACATTAGCCTGATGGCGGCCCTTCCGTGGTGATGAGACAATGCAAAGAGGGAAAGCGCGGGAGGTTGTTTTAAGGTAGGTTGTTTCTAGTGTCTTAAATCGTTCTTCAGAGGATTTAGAGGGTCCTTAGACTAGTACTAATAACCAAGATTTTTATAAAGTGTCTACTGTATGTTAAGCTTCTGTTCCACATTTTATGCTCTCTCTTTTATTTCTTAAGAAGTCTGTGGAGGGGCAACACCCCCCTTTTAGGAATGCCTACACTGAGCTTCGAAAAGTTAATCAAGATTCTGATGTGACACAGTCACTAAGTGTCATGGCTGATTCGACGGCAAGTTTGCTTAATGCCACAGCCCAAGATCAGACAATCATGTTCTCCTCCTCTCCAGAAGGCTTTTCTAAATTGACAATATCAAGACTTAACTTCAAAACACAGGGCATACAGTGGAAAGAGGGGGCTTTTACACAGGTGTTTTCAGCTTGTGAAAATTCAACTAGCTGTGCAATTCTGATATGTAGACTTATCCGAATATATTTTTTACTTCAATATGATGCTTCAAAAAATGAATGAGAACTTTGAGGCTGCGTGAATCTGGCTAAGCAGTTCTGAAAGAAGCCAGAGGTCATTTTCAGTGGCAGATACAGTACATAAAAATATTTTCGCTTGTATTACAGTCTTCTCCAAGATTTCACTTCTTACTAGATACTTTATTTCGGATGAGATGGTTCACCTCTATGCTCTCAGATTACCTCATCTGTAATTTGTTTTGATCTGCTGTAACAGAATACCACAGACTCAGCAATTTATAAAGAAAATGAATTTCTTTGGCTCACAATTTTGGAGGCTGTAAAGGCATCTGGTAAGGGCCTTCTGGAAGCATCATGCCATGGTAGAAGGTGAGCAGGTGAAAAGGGAGAAAAAGGCAGAAAGGGGGTCAAACTCATCCTTTTATCAGGAAGTAATCCTGATAATCCTCCCAGGGCGATGGCATTACTCCATCCATGAGGGCAAAGTCTTCGTGACAATCACCTCTTAAATGCCCCAACTCAGCACTGCTGAGTTGAGGTTGAAGTTTCCAACACACAAACTTCAAGCCATAGCATCTCTCTACTCGCAGACTACCTTTTCTGGAAAATGAGCTTAGAATGGAGTTCTAAGGAGTCTTTGGGCAGCATAGTTCTATGCATCTTTGTGCTTTTGGGTTTTTTCCTCTCATGTTTGATTTCAGATTTGTAATGTTTGGATGAGAGAATACTTGAGTTCCATGAAATCTGCAAGGAGTAATTGAAATTTTATTACATGCATTAGTCCTGGAAATGTATAATCATTCTATCACATATATTATCAAGTAGTTATCCAAACCGTCAAAAATAGAGTTTATTTTTTAAGAGAAGCTTCAGTCAAGATATCATAATTTATCCATTTAGGTTTAACTGAAACAATGAATGTACTGTCAGATAAAAACCAAATCCAGAACTATTAATAATAAGAAGAGATGCTATTCAAGAGGATTTTTGAAATTTGGGGAGAGGGACTATTGCAATAGGGGGAACTCTCTGACCGCACAATCATGAAGCATCACAAGGATTAGGTATAAAGAGGTTCTCCTTTACAGAAAGTGTCTGTCTGGTCTTGTCACAGGTAAACAAAGGACACGTCCATGAATCTTATCTCGGTTGTAGGGGAAAGAGGGCTTGTCAGAATAGAAGGGCTGGCAGATTTCTTAATCTTTGCTGCTTTTCAGGATCATCGTGCTCGTGTAAATTTCAACATTGCCAGAACTATGTCATACTTAGTACACAGGTAAAATCTCATTGGAAACATAGAATGATAACATAGGGTACTAAAATTAAAAAAAAATATATATTTTTTTAAACTCTTATTTTGTACTGACTCTGAACAGGAAACTCAGATTCAGCAGGATTTTCTTTAACATAAAAACTACAGTGATATAAAAGGGAGCAATGCCTCAGTGTATCCAAGTAGAAGCTTACATACATGTACTAGAATCGTGTGAGCTCCACAGTTGGCAGAAAATGAAATACAACCAGAATTGATATTTATGTTACAGATAAAATATTTGTATTGATAAAGAACTTGAAAATGTTAGCATTGCATAACCTGAAAAGAATTCCTACCTCTAATTCGAAGTACTAAAGTGAAAAGTAGCCCAGAAGAGCAGATTTTTACACACACATTTTTAAAATAATTACTTAAATTTTTATCATTTATTCATATAATTATGTTGCAAAATGTCTATCTACTTATCTTCTATTTATATTTGTTTGCCAAAGAAGGTACTAATAAAGAATTTTATCCAGATATTCTTAGCTGTTCTTATCAAACTGAATCATGACAAAAAATGCAAAGTAATGACAGAAAGCTTATACATACAGTTTTCAGGACAGACATCTGTTTTCATTTTTCTTTGCTTATGTAGCTCTGGTTTTCCTAATAACTTAACATTTTACTTCCTCATGTATAAAGTAGTTTCTAGTTCTGCTCATTCTGTCAAATACGGCAAATATGTTAATGACCCATTCAGCAATGTTATATTTACAGTTCTTCCTTGCAACGCCTGATCCTGTGATATTTCTGGGTCTCTGTCCTCATGATCCTCAAAATGTCACAGAATATAAAAGATTAACAAAAAGCATCTACTGCTTGAGTATATTCATTCATGTAGTATCTTCTCAAATCTGAGTCTATGTCATCAACTTTCACAGCAAAGCAAAATGTATTTGATCAGAAATATCTAAAACCCATAGAGGAAATATGAAAAGGAGATAAATATTTAACATCTAATCACATTTATTAAACTCCTATGTTACCATATTGCATTTTTGAATGTAACAAAGCAGAGTTTTCAAGTTTAAGTATATTTCACTTGCTAAACATTGCCATATATAGGACCTTAGTATTCCTTGCAATAACCCTATGGGATTTGAATTATGAATTCTATTGAAACATGGGAATTTTGAGTGTAGGAGATATTAACTAACATTGATGACATTGTATACTCTGGGAGTCAGAGCAGAAACTCAATTCTGAAGCTCTTCTCTGCAGGATATATCTTCTTTTACCATTTTTCTTCCCATGTATCATAGCTTCAAATAGTCATTTATTTTGTAATTGACAATAAAATTAATAATAACCAAAATAATATAGAGGCATACATCATTTTACTGTGCTTTGGAGATTTTATATTTTTTATAAATTGAAGTTGTGTTGCAATCCTGTACTAGCAAGTCCATTGATATCATTTTTCCAACAACATGTATTCACTTTGTGTCTAGCTGTCACGTTTTGGTAATCTGCACAATATTTCAAACTCTTTCATTATTATTATATCTGTTGTGGTGATCTGTGTTCAGTGATCTTTCATGTTGCCATTATAATTGTTCTGAGGCACCACAAATTGCACCCATATTAGACAGAGAACTTAGCTGCTGAATGTTGTGTGTGTTCCGACTGCTCCATGCCTGTCATTTCCCTGCCTGTCTCCTCCTCTGTGGGCCTCCCTATTCCCTGAGACGCAACATATTAGAATTAGGCCAAATAATAAACCTACAGTGATCTTTAAATATTCAAGTGAAAGTTAAGAGTTGCATGTCTCTCACTCTAAATCAAAAGCTAGAAATGATTAAGCTTAGCAAGGAAGGCATGTTGAAAGCCAAGATAGACCCAAATCTAGGCCTGTTAGGCCAAACAGTCAAGTCGTGAAAGCAAAGGAAAAGTTCTTGAAGGAAGTTAAAAGTGCTACTCTAATGAGCACATGAATGATAAGAAAGCAAAACATCCTTATTACTGATAGGAAATTTCAGTGGTCTGGATAGATCAAACCAGCTACAACATTGCTTTAAGCCAAAGCCTAATCCAGGACAAGGTCCTAACTCTCTTCAATGGTATGCAGGCTAAGAAGGTATAAAAACTGCATAAGAAATGTGTGAAGCTAGAAAGATTTGTTCATGAGGTTTAAAAAAAGACGCCATCTTCATAACATGAAAGTTCAAGGTGAAGCAACAAGGGCTCAATGTCAAAGCTTCAGCAAGTTATCCAGAAGATCCACCTATGACGAAGGATAAAGACGGCTACATTAAACAATGGATTTTCAAAGTAAACAGAACAGCCTTCTATTGGAAGAAGATGCCATCTAGGACATTAATAGCTAGCGAGGAGAAGTCAACGCCTGGCTTCAAATTGTCAAAGGACAAGCCGATTCTCTTGTTAGTGGCTCATGCAGCTGGTGAGTTTAAGTTGCAGCCCATGCTCATTCATCATTCTGAAAATCCTTGGGCTTCTAAGAATTATGCTAAATTAGCTCTGCCTGTGATACAAGCAGAAAAGCAAGTCTGGATAGCAGCACATCTATTTACAGCATGATTTGCTGAGTATTCTGAGCCCACTATTGAGACCTATCGCTCAGGAAAAAAGATTCCTTTCAAGATATTGCTGCTCATTGACAATGTATCTCGTCCCACCAAAGAGTTCTGATGGTGATACACAAGGAGATTAACGTTGTTTTCATGCCTGCTCACACAACACTCATTCTACAGACCTGAATTAAGGAGTAATTTCAACTTTTAACTCTTACTATTTAAGAAATACATTTCATAAGGCTATAGCTGTTCTAGATAGTGATTCTTCTGATGAATCTGGGAAAAGTAAGTTGAAAACCTTCTAGAAAGGATTCACCATTCTAGCTGCCATAAGAACATTCATGATTCATGGGATGAGGTGAAACTATCAATATTAATAGATTTGGACAGAAATTGATGCCAAGCATCAGGAATGACTTGGAGGGGTTCAATACTTCAGTGGAGGAGGTAACGGCAGATGAGGTGGAACTAGAAAGAGAACTAGAATTAGAAGTGGAGCCTCAAGATTTCACTGACTTGCACAACCTCATGGTAAAACTTGAACAGATGAGGAGTTGCTTTGTATGAGTGAGCAAAGAAAGTGGTTTCTTGAGACTGAATCTACTCCTGGTGAAGATGCTGTGAACATTGTTCAAATGACAACAAAGGATTTTGAATATTATGTAAACTTAGTTGATAAAGCACCGGCAGGGTGTGAGAGGATTGACTTCAATTTTGAAAGAAGTTCTGCTGCGGCTAAAATCCTATCAGACAGCATCACATGCTACAGAGAAATCATTCATGAAAGGAAGACTCAAACCATGTGGCAAACTTTATTGTTCTCTTATTTTAAGAAATTACTACAGCTATCCCAAACTTCAGCAACGTCAGCCTGGATCAGTCAGCAGCAACAACACTGAGACAAGACCCTTCACCAGCTAAAGATTGTGACTCATTGAAGGCTCACATAATTGTTAGCACTTTTAGCAATAAAATATTTTTATTTAAGTTATGTACTTTTTGTAAACACAATGCTATTGTACACTTAATAGACTACAGTATAGTGTAAACATAACTTTTACATGCACTGGGAAACCAAAAAAATTATGTGACTCACTTTATTGCAAGATTCACTTTGTCAATGTGGTCTGGAACCAAACCCACAGTATTTCTGAGGAATTCCAGCATTTACTACAGACAGCATTGTTCTAAGTGCAACACAACTATTATCTTTCAACTTTCACAGCCATTCTAGGTTTTTGGCACTTTTATTCTCTCTCATTTTGCAGATGAAAAAATAAGACACAGATGTTAAATTTAAACACCTGGTGAGCACTGTAGGTGACTGGATGAAATTTAAACCCAAGAAGTTTGACTTCAGCCGTGCGCAGTGGCTCATGCCTGTAATCCTAGCACTCTGGGAGGCTGAGGCAGGTGGATTGTTTGAGCTCAGGAGTTCGAGACCAGTCTGAGCAACAGTGAGACTCCGCCTCTACTAAAATTAGAAACAAATGAATCAGCCAACTAAAAATATATAGAAAAAATTAGCCAGGCATGGTGGCGCATGCCTGTAGTCCCAGCTACTTGGGAGGCTGAGGCAGAAGGATCACTTAAGCCCAGGAGTTTGAGGTTGCTGTGAGCTAGGCTGACGCCACGGCACTCACTCTAGCCCAGGCGAAAGAGTGAGGCTCTGTCTCAAAAAAAAAAAAAAAAAAAAAGAGAAGAAGTTTGACTTCAGATCCTGTATACTTAATCATTATTTGATAAAATTATGCTGCATATAATGATAAGTAATTATCAGGATAAATTGTACAAAGGACAAATATATGTTGCAGCCAGTAAATAATTTAGGGAATAAAAACATGCTACACCATGACAGAGGGAGCCACCTCGGTCCAGACTGAACTGAGAATGTGTTTTCCTATTCTCCTATTCCATCCAAGCTTTCATAAATCTTTTCCTATGAACATTCATGTACACATTTTTATTGTAGATGTGTATACAGTTTTGCTTAGTACATATCTAAGAATGGAATTGCTCATGCATGGCCATCCAAATCTTTGGCCTTAGTGTATGTATAGAATGATGTTACAACATTATGAATTATGGGGCAGACTGGATTTGCTAAGGTTTTCTGATCCACACATTTTCGATTAGCTCCGTATTCACCATTTCATGACAAGGACTTGACTGGCTTAGAATGCTAATAGCCATCGACATTCAAATAGCAACTGAAACAGTGTCCTCAAATTATCATATTTGCTGAGATCCTGTTCATAATAGAAAACTCACTTTTAAAATAATGTAAATAAATATAGCACTCTCACTTTATGGATAGGAATTATAAGATAATTGATGTTGCATAGATTTTACCACTGTGAGTTTTAGGTTTAACACAAAATACCACTGTGTTAACAAAGGTTTATAAGCATGATCTATGTCTTTTGCACTATGCCAGGAGCAGAGGAGACAGTAGTGAATTAAATCGGCCTGTGACTCTTCTCTAGGAATTTGAAGTTCAGTGATGTAGACAAGAATGTATATTAAATATAGTATTTGTTCCCATGTAGATAATAACATTGATCATTAAAAGAATACAGAGAATTTGGGGGACAACGGAACTTAATGGGGGTGGGGCAGGGTAACTAACCTGAGAGAAGAATTCACTAGAAAAATTTTTCTCAGTTGTTTTCATAAAATAGCCCTTTGATTTTGAAAAAATGACTTAAAATAAATATCCTTAGATGTCATTCAATAAATTCCTTTTATGAAGAGAAATAAAGGAAACTATAACAAAAATTTACCGTGTCATACATTTGTTGTATTTGAGTCTTTATTTGGGTTGCAGAATTAAACCTGAAGATTTGAAACCTGAAAGTTTTCCATCCATTTAATCATTTTTCAGCTCCATATTGTGTTTATTTCAGAGATATCCATAAGGCCTATTGAGATATATTGGAACATCTGCCCTTGGACTAAACGGTCCCAGAGATCTGTTCTATGAAACTTCTAGAATCGCCTTTTCCGCTACTCGCCCTTCTCCTTGCTGTTGCCTCCTTCATTTCATTTCCATTTCTCTTATTTGGCACTTGCCTATAGAAAACCATAATGCCGCTCTGATTTTCTGGGTCTAAATTTATAAGAGCCTGGAATCCATATCATAGCTTTATTTATTTGTTTCATTATTTTTTTTCTTTTGTTTTGTATTTCTTCACTTTAAAAATAGACATTGAGTTACTTTTCTCTGTTAGGTACTATGCTAAATGCTGTTGAGGCAGAAATGAAAATACTTTGTTAGCCCTGAGGAAATTCATGGAATTCAAACTACAATTATCAACACTAATAAACTGAAATCAAATAGAGATGGGGAATTTTTAACAGGTGGATAGGCTTGCATTATTGAATATATTAATAATTTTTAATATATGCTATTGTTAATAACATATGTACATAAAGTATCTCATATATATATAAACATTAGTAGGAGTATATATAAATAACATTAGTAGGAGTTTCAAAAACTCCTCTCAAGCCTTCTCACACTCACCATCTCATCCTTATAACACTTTAAATTACTGTTATCTCTTTTTGAGCTTTATATCAATGAAATTTTGTAAGTTGTATTCTTTTACTTCTGTCCCATGTGATAGTATTTTTGTTGTTGCTATGAACGTTCATATATATATTTTTGGTGCACACATGTACATATCTCTGTTGCATGGGTGTGCATATTTTTACCCTTAGCATATCTATAGAATGATGTTACAACATCAAAAACTATTTGGCTGACTGAAGATGACCAAGATTTTCAAATCCTCTATTCTCTGCATAAAAAAAAATCATGTCCATGAATTACAGGGTCTCCCAATTCTCATAGTTAAGGAGCCCCTACATGCTAAAGACTTAAACCTTGTCTAAGGAACACTTATGTGAACACTTAATAATTTATTTAATTATTTGCCTGCCTGACATTTTATGGATTTATATATATATATATATATATATGTGTGTGTGTGTGTGTGTGTGTGTGTGTGTGTGTGTGTGTATGCATTTGATCATTTTATTGAAGCTGTATTCAACCATATATTTTGCATGATATTATATTCTTTTACCATAGCTAATGTCTGGAGGCCAGGAGTGACAACATAGGGAAAATGATATTGCAGTTACAATAGCACTTTTGTTTTGTTATAAATTATGTAATGATGAATCATATAGTATGCCCAGAATCAGAGAAAGAAAGTAAAGTGTTCATCCCCTTCCCATCCGCCTTGCCTTACCTCTCTCTAGAGTGTAAAAAAATTCACTGCCTCACATTATGACTATGAGCTCTGCACTTCAGTTTAACAGATAATAGAGAAACATAACAGCTATAGTTGAAGTCAGAAAGAAACTGTAACAAGGCAAAAATGTAATTACTCAATTTGGAGTCTGACCAGGAGAATGGAAGTAATCCTTTTTTTTTTTTTTTCACTTAATTTGTAGACACTTTTAATGAACAAATGCTCTTTGTACTTTAGTTTTCCTCTTTTTTAAAAAACAAAATGAAACCACAACCAATCTCTTTCTTTGTTTAGTTCTCCAAAACAGCATTCCTTTGGTTTACAATTAAGAGTTGCTGTATGTACAAAGTATGAGAATTACTCTGGCATGTTTTGAAAAGCATGTATATTGAGCGATTGCACATTTTCTAAAAAAATAAAAAAACTAATTTCAAATTAAAATGATTCACACGATGTTTTCACACAAGTCTCAAAAGTAGTTGAATTGAATTGAGAGCCTGAGATGTCCCTTAGGTACCTCATTCTTGGGTTATGATATGTTCTAATATTTTTATTTAGAATATTAGTTTCTTTTAACTAATAAAGAGTCTATGAATTAGAATCCCATAAGGAACATGGAACAATCTCAAAACTGTTTTTATTAAACAGACTTTACACCACAACAGTCTGGCTGATATATTTCATATATACACATATATTAATATATAATTTCCACAAGCTAAAACATATGGGGTTTTTTTGCTGTTGTAGTTCGCGTCTTTAAAAATAGATTTAATTTGGTAGCAAGTTGATTTTCATAACATCTTTATCTATAATGTCATTATCTTTAAAATAAAATTTTAAAAAATAACTTCGAATGTTGTTGGCGGCCTTGTAGGATATTTGGGCGAGGGAATTCTGGTGTGAATCTAGCTCAGCCACTTACTGTTTGAGTCGCCTTAAAGAAGCTGGCTTTGCAGGTGCTAAAATTTCTTACACATTTAAACAAGTCACTAGGAGAATGAAGTTGATTTTCCAAGCGATATTATTCTGTAGGCAGAAATGTCAACGTTCACAACACGTGAGAAGTCATGACACTCACTACTTCGCTCACTGGCATTGACTGTGATCAAACCAGTGAGAAAAATGCTCAGATTTTTCCTTTTGTCTTCTCATCCCTTTGGCACAAATTCTTCCAAACTCTTCTTCAAATATTTTCATGAAGTATCATGCCCAGAAATACTAGTTATTTCATCTGCAATATTTCTTCCTCAGCATGAAGTCATTATCCTAAGTCTGACGGCTCCACGCCGGGGAATTCGCACGGCGCATGCTCAGTCGGTCTCTCCGGGCACACCTCACCTGTGCACTTAGCCCCTCTCCCTAGTGGCGAACGAGGGCAGCGCAAGCCTAGCTCAACGTTGTTCGACCTGTCTCTGCGAAAAGTCTCATCGATCTGCGTTTTTTCCCTCACCTATTATAATAACTCTACTCTTTTTATAGCTACTAACTAAAGTGGACAAATTTCTCTTTGCTCATCACATAGAACCCTGTTGTATATTATACTTCAGATGATTTTTGTCCACTCCACAAATTGGAGTTGAAAAGGAAAATTATGTTTGTTAGTACTATGTATCTTAGACCTGGAAAAAAAAAAAAAAAGTATATGGTTAGCTAGTAAACATCCAGCCCCTTTTTGTGGCAAAACACTTATGGCCTTCGTAAATTGAACTAATCACTCGGTTGCTCAACCCAGAAATTTGGTAGCTACCTTTGGCACTTGCTTTCCTTCACTTCTCAGTGCCAATCAACAAGTACCATCTCAACCTCCTAAATACTTCTCACAGCCGTCTAGTTTATACTAACCTTCCTGTTGATTTCCTAATGCAAATTTGGGAATTTACACCTGAATTACTACTATAGACACCTCGTATAGGTCTTCTCACATCCATTCCCGGCACACCTTGCATGATCCTTCTCCGGTGATGTTCCAGAGGGGACCCTGCACTGATTTTTTGCGGTCTGCGTTCCCTCACCACGGCCAATGTCAAGCTAACAAGGTGAAGATGGCCGTGGGAGGAGCTGTGTACCGTCTGTGAGCCAGCTCTAGCCCAAGTCAACTCCAACCACCGTGGCGAGTCTGAAGCCAGGTCCTGACTGAAAGCTCCTCTGTGGCTCTGTCAGTGTGGCCCTAAGAGAACTGGTCCTTGTCAACGTCCTCATATTCTCTCTCCTTGCTGTTTACTCTCCAGATACGGTGGATTCACCGCATTTCTTACATTATACTATCTTTTATCCCTTTCGGATCTTCTCTTACGTTTTCTTCCATTTGAGTGAAAAATTCTTCCTCCTGCAATTCTAGTAATGTCTAATAATTTCAGGTCACAAATTAATATTTATTTCCCTGGAAGTCTTTTATTTCACCTTCGTGATTAGATTCGTGTGTTTTCAGGGGTCTTTGTGGTCCTAGTTAAGCAGTTTCCCCAGAAACTTCTTTTCATGTTCAGCCTGATTTGTATCAAAGATGAGTCTTAGACATCACCCGGTGTGTAAGCAGTTTATTCTGGCAGCGCTCTTGCAGGATGGAAAGCAGGAGAAGGCCACCTGAATGGGAGGGTCTCCATGTGTAGGCCATTCTCAGAGTTCGGGGGATTCTTTCTCCTTTCTTATACCTATTGAGATATAGATAGATAGATAGATAGATAGATAGGTAGATTTTTTCAATCCAGGTCAGTTACCAGGCATTTCTTTCATAATGGGAACTTAAACTATTCTCATGGTAACTTTCGTTTTTCGGTTCATGAAGCTGTGTCTGTGCCGAGGTGGCCCCATCTGGAAATCCCTGGACCAGTCACATGACGCTGCAGCACTAGGTGCGCCGTCGTGCAGGCCCTGTGAGATGCTGCAGGGGCCTCATGGCTATCGTTAGTCTGTGGGTCATGATGCGTCTCTTACAGCACACTGCAGTCTGACATCCTTTCTATGCTCCTTCATTATGATACCAATTAAGGGAAATTATTTTTGTTTACATTTATTTCTGTGTACTTTTTTGCTCCGTGATAGTAGCAGCCATCCTTCCATGTTCATGACTGCTACTTCTTTGCCGAATATTGTGGCTATTGCTTAATATTTAAGTGATAGTAATAAATTTTAATAACTAACTAAATTTATATATATAAATGCAATTTGAATACAAATTAAACACTTATTAAGCTAAATTCTTACTACACTGGTGGGCTCAAAATCCACAAAAATTTAGTTAACAGCTAAATACCCTAGTCAAACTGACTAGTCAAATGGGCTAGTCAACTAAATACCCTAATCAACTAGAAATGTATATATTTCCCAAGGTAGATTACAAAAACTTGAGAATATTTATAATTTATTGACTGAAAAATAGTACAATTTTATTTAGAGACAAGAGTTTGAAGAAGAAAAAGATTTTACCTACTTGAATTCTTGTTAAGCGCCTCCCACTTTGTAACTTTCATACCTTGGACAGTCTCTCTGAGATGCAGTCTTTATCGTTACAATGAAAACAGTATGCGCAATGCGCTATGTTAGCTGTAAAGGGCCATCTGTGCATCTCATCGCCACCATTCTCATCTCAATCTTAGACATAGGGCACAAAAAACTGAATTGAAAACTCTATTATTATATGTCATATAAAAACATAACAGAAACAAATATAGCAAAATTAAATGAATATTATATAGTACTGTATAATATTGAAATAGCTACATATGTATTATATATTTTACGTGTCTATGGAAGTTTCGTTACTATCAGAATTTTCTCTTCTGAATGACATGCTTTCCTTATCATTTTTTAACAAAATAATAGATGCTCGCTTTAAAGATGCTATTATTTTAATATGGATTGTTAAGATCAATAGAGTGCCAAAATCACAAATCACTTATAGCCATCAATCCTTCTTCTCCCAGTAGAGCTATAGTTTAACTTTATCCTTCTTTGACCTAAATCCAATAGAAAAGGGGAAAAAGAGTCCCTGTGTTTTTAACATACTATTACACCACCACAGTTCAGTAATTTATTTGGCTTTAGCCTTTGCATGCTGACTGTCTGTGGTTGCAACGTTCCAGTTTTCATGCTTTCAGTTTGAAAAAGGGTTTTTTTTTTTTGTTTTTTTTTTAAAGCAGCTAGCTGTTAACAGCAAGAAGAGAAAAACAAGATTTATCTTATCCAGCTCCATCCAAAATGAGGTGCTATGCTTTCTTTGACTTCAGTTTGACAAGTAATGCCCTGGGCAGGCATGTAGCATCACTGCTTGTCACTATGAGGCAGCAGAGTGGAAAAGACACGAGATAGTGCAGAAATAAGCAAGTGCAGCCAGTAACTAATTAAGATTAGGCGTGAGCAGCAAAGATTTTCTAAATCCAAGACACCCAATCCTTCCATATCTACCATAATGCAAAACATACCTGACTGCTGTGCAACAAGCTCATTTTGGAAATTATAAACTTTTTCCTGAAAATTTTAAAGTAAAAATGGTAGATGAAATAAAAATCTATAATTGAGGCAAAAACATGTAATAACCCTGCCTTTGTTATACAAGTTTGTCTTGTTCGGGAATAAATATAGATTTATTCCAAAATAAGAGGTGAAATATTTTTGTTTTCAATTTTTAAATAATTTTCTCTCTCTTTCTCCCCCTCTTCTCTCTCTGCTGGTGTATAATATGTACATATATTCACCTTAATACATATAATATAGGAAAGACTAAATATAGAGTCTAGCTCCTTCAGTGTTAATTTTTTCAATATTTCATTCTCTACAGAATTTTTTCTCATTTGTTCAGTGTTGTTTCTATCACTTTACATCCTTCTTTTCATCCTTTATTTTCTTCTTCTGACCATTGGTCTACAGTTATTTGGAAAGCTCTTTTCTGTATCAGGCTTTTTTTTTTTTTTTTTTCCACACAAAACACATCGTGTGGGAAATTGCATGCAGGAGTAGTTATATGCAAGGTGATTTCTTAAATCAACTGTTAAGATTGTGCCAGGAGGTATAGACTACGAAGCACCCAGTAAAGCGTGTTTCTTTTTTCCTTCCCCTTCATGCATGATTCCCGTTCGACTGCACTACTAAATCCAGTCACTTCCTGATTGCTAGCCATAACCTTCTACTACGGAAATTGATAGATATTGAAAAAATAAATCTGCTATATTACTCATTGCACTTTCCATGTTTTCAATGAAGTATAGGATCATTACTATAAGCCAGTTGACAATGTGCTCAGAAATGAAGACAGTATAAGAAAATAAATACAAACCCCGTCCTTCAGGAAATTATAACAGTAGGAAAAACTCACAACTGCTTTACCACATTTTTTTCTTTCTCATGTATTAGTCATCAGTGTTCCCATTAACTTCCTGGCCAGGTTGCTATGGATCCAAGCTGGAGCTATACTCATCATTTAAAACAATTGAAGCTCAGTGCAAATATACCAAAGTTTGAAAAGAAATCACTTGAGCAGCAGCAGTACGTGTAAGAATTCTTCATACTTAGCATACACAAGTGACCTTCTAACGAAGAAGAGCAATTGTGAGCTGAATGATCATACTCATTTTCTTTTTTCTGAAATTATACTTCCAAATAGATAATACTGGCTGGCTTATTCCGGCCCTGTTATTCATAATGTCATCATTATATTTTCATATAAAGTTGCCTTGAATTTCTGGAATTGTCCTTGTTGCAATTCTGATGCCATTTTCAGCTATTGGATCACAAAGTTATAGATATTTTAGAGTCACCTACAGAGACTTTGCAAGTCCTAGACTTCATTTTAACATTACAAAGTCAACTGGTGTCATTTTTTATAGTGATTCTATTAAGTTGAATGCATCTTGTCAGTTTGCAACCTGTGAACTAGCTGGTGACTATTTGTCACAGTATTTTTGCAATTTCTTTCAGTTCCATTGTTTTTGCTAATTTTGTTCTGTCAATAAAATGTTGAAGGCATTATCACAATGAAAACTTCTTAAGAAAGGAAAAAAAACCGGCAGTGTATGTTTCTTGTAATTTCCAAATATTACACTCACTGGTAAAAGAAAATAAAACTAGCATAAGATATAAGCCAACAAGCAAGTTTTTCACAGTGCCAGTTATCTTATTACTTCCCTCCTTCATTACTGTCTCTGAGTTCCTAATGCCTTTTTCCAGATTTTTAGCTATTTCAACTCCCCTTATCTCATGGAGAAAACATAACGTCCATCTCCATAGTTTCCCAGTAATCCACTAAGTATACAAAGGAAATACTTTTCTCTTAACTTTCATTGACAGAGATGGCAGCACAAAGAGCAAGCGGAGGCTGTTGTTCTCTATAGGTAAATCCTACAAACTCACCGTATCATAGCTCTCTTTTCCTACTATTCCTCTAATGACTTAAGGAGCCTGAAATACCCAGCTGAAAGCATTGCTACCGGCAGACGTAAAACCTGCATGTTATTGGCATGCGTGATTCTGGAGACCATGTAACCACTTTTTAAATTTTATTTCTAAATGGCATCATAATTGTACTTATTTTGGGGGAACATAGTGATGTTTTGATACATGTATAGTGACCGGATCAGGGTAGTTAGCATATCCGTCATCACAAACATTTATTTTTTTTTTATTGGGAACATTCAATATCCTTCTAACTATTTGAAACTATATAATATATTATTGTTAACTATAGTCATCCAAGTAAACCATTTTACAAATGGGTCATTGTGTGTGATTTAGTGTTACTAAATTAAATCTTTCATACTCACATGCATATTTGGATTAAAACAGACTAAATGTGAGGGTGTAATTGATTGTTTATAGTGTATGCTCTCCTTCAAGAGAATGATCATGATTAAAATTCAAATAAATAAAAGAAATTGAATCCTTCATCACACAGCAACCTCCGAGTAAGTACAGTCGCCGGCAAGATATATCACTTCAAGCCACTATCTTTATTCTGGCGTGACTTTTATCCCCATGACCTTTCAGCATATCCCCCAAGGCCAAAGCGGTTCAGTTCCAACCTACGCCACTATATCATGTAAAGTCATACATAAAGTCAAATCGAGCATTTTTATTTATATGAATTAGTTGACAGAATAAAAGATATACTCAAATACATTTGAGTTTATTAAAAATTTGAGAAATCTGGTCATGGCGCTTACTTGTGGTGCTTTCTGAGATTCTTACACATTTTTTTGCTTGCTTATAATTTATGTTTCATGACTCCTAGAAGTATGCTCTTCCACCCAAATTAATAAACAAATTGGACTTTTGATGTAATTCTTCTGTTAGTATACGCTAAACTTCCACACAACCTTAAACTAGTCTATTATACACGTTTTAATAATGATCACTTCTGAGGCAAGATAGATTGAGTCATTAAGAAACCTGGATTTGCTAAAAAGATGCACCTGACTTAGATTCCTTTAAAAGTGAGAAGTTTTTCTAGGAACATAGTAAATGGGTCGAATAAATGCACTGCCTTGATAATTAAAAGAGCACCGTAGCGCACTGTGTCTCTTTCTTAATGATACATGGCAGCGTGAGTTACCCTGTCAGGGGACACCCGGAATGTCGGGCCTCTGTCTGCAATAATCACTCCCCACCCCTGCATCATGTGTCCTTTCAGTAGGTCTAAAGGATTGACTGCACACTATTGGTGGTAAAGGATGTGTTGATTATGTTACTATTTTTTTTCTAATATGTTTTGGAACAATATTTTATATATGACACACCATAATTACTAGAAGAATTCCAAGTACATACAATACAAACCTTGATTTTTATCTGAAGATTCAGCAACTCTTATCATTTTACAATTGTAACTGGAGTTTATTAGTAAAACAATTCTCAATATGAAATGCCTGTAAACACACACTTGGTATCATCAGTCTTTTTTTATTTTAGCCATTCCAGTAGGTAGGTGTATAGTGGTTTCTCACAGCAGTTTTAATTTTTCATTTATATTTTGCCATTCTTTAGGTGTAGCATATGCTCCACCTAAATAGTAGACATGTAAGGAAATTTATTAATAAAATAGAAAGAGATGAACTTTCTAATATTAAAATAAATTATTTTTCTGTTCCATAGTGCTCTAATAATTGGTTTTCAAAAATAGCATTAGCTGTTTCATTTGCATGGATGGGAGAGTTGTTAAAATATATCCTACATAATTCATGAATAAAATCTATAAATTACAATAAGCAAATTATGGGCCCAGCTCACATAATTTTATAATTAAATTATATTTTGATTTCTATAGATAATCTAATAAAGATATTCAATCCAATTTTATAGCATTACTAAGTATCTCCAGTGTATTCTAGGTATTTTGAGAAATAGAATATGCAACTGACCCTTGAACAAAGTGGGGGTTAAGAAGTCTGACCCTCCCATGCAGTCAAAATATGCCTGTAACTTTTAACTCCCCAAAATCCTGACTGCTGATACCGTACTATTGACCAGAAGCCTTACTGGTAACATAAACAGTCAATTAACACAAATTTTGTATGTTACATGCATTATATACTGTATTCTTACAATAAAGTAAGCTAGAGACATTAAGTAAACATGTGTGAGAGAGAGAGAGAGAGAATGACTTCATAACAAGAGGGGGAGGAGAGAGAGAGAAGTGAAGTTTTTATATAATGGAAGAAAGTTAATAAAATCTGTCTTTTATGGAAAGAACTAAGTCGACCGACTACAGGTTAGGTTGACACTGAGAGGCAGTGAGGCAAGGACTTTGTAGGACTACTCTCAGAGCCTCGCAGGGCTTAAACCAATGCAGCCAATGTGGAAAGAAAGAAGAAAAAGATCACGAAATAGCAGCAACGTAATGATTTATAATCTGCCGTTTAAAGAGAATATTTTAAATAATTAAACCGAGAACAGATATGCTGGCAAGGACCATGAAGGAACACATGGCCTGGGGATGTACCATGGAGCAAGTATGTTTAGACTCGCTATGTTTGTAAGAGACAGAAGGTGTCTAGTGGGCAGTTAGAAAAGGAGGTGTGGAGTTCAGAATAGAGATGGAAGCACAAGAATGAAATCATGGAAATATTGAAGTCATGAAGAGAAATGAGAGCTTTGGGGGAAAATATGTATAATAAGGAAAGGGAGATCCCGAGAGCAGTGCTTGGGTGCTGTTAATTTTAAGTGGCTGAGTAAGGGCAGACGAGTCACTCAAGGAAACAGAACAAATAAAAAGGCTAGGTGAAACAGATGCTTGCAATGGCAGGGAAACCAAGTTATCCAAGGGAAAAAAGAAACAAAATATTTAGCTTCTCTATTTTTTTTTTAAGTTTTAAACCTTTTATGTTTTGCATTTTAAATGTTTTATATTAATATTATATGGGTGTATAATACTGCTATATATTTATGGGTGCATGGGAGGCTTTGATACAGGCACGCAACGTGTAACAATCAAATCAGGGCAGTTGTGGTACCGTTGCCGCACACAGGTGTCTTTTTGTGCGTGTCAGGCACGCTCTGATCTCACTCTTTTAGTTACTTTCAAGTACACCTTAACTTATTGTTGACTATGGTCACTTTGTTGTGCTATCGAATACTGTTCATTCTATTTAACTATCTAACGATCTATGATTCAGTGATTGTTATTACCAATTTATACAGGAGGCTACTGAGAAACAGAGATAACTCTTTCCTAGGTAAGCGAGTAATGAAACTGGGATTGTATTCAAATCAGATAATGGAAAAGTAAGACTAGCCCTTTATGGGGTAATAATGCATCATAGGTGTATTATTTAAATAAGGATGAATTAAATTATGCTGTACGAACAAGTTAACCTTGCAATCTTAATAGCGTAATACAACACAAATACGTTTGCATCTTTAACTACAGATCTTGCATGTGTCAGTTATAGGGTTTGGAATGGTGGGCTCTGATCACATGGGGACTTCCATGTCAGATACAGGCCGCACCTAACAGAGTGGTAACATTGTTGGCATGGGAGATCAGTTGTGGGCTTCTTCACTGCCTCTTCTATACACCGACCCAGAAATGACACAAGTCACTTGGGTACACAGCCCGTCCTGTGAAACCCACTGGCAAGTCCTGATGAACGAAAAGGGAGTTGGGAAACGTGGGAGAGTAAATGTTACGTATCTGGAGTTCCACTCCTGACACATAAGAAGTAATGAGGGAGTACGTGAGCAATCAAGATCAAAGGACGAGGGATATCTGCTGTGTTTACAGACTCAGGAGAGTAATCGAAGGAGAAAAGACTTTGAAGACACAAAATAGACAAGGATATAGTGATGAAACAAGGACCCGAATAAGTGATTTAAAAAATAAAAAAATGATTGTTTTAGATAATATTCAGTCTCAACAAAGTATCTTTGAGTCTAAAATTTCAGACACTAAAGGCATCTCTAGTCATACCTAATACTCAATAGTTATTTTTTTAAATACATGAATGAAACATCTAATTAAATTAAAAAAGGGATTTAATAACCTGTTTTGTATATACACAAAAAATCAGAACTTCAGATTTTTTAAAGCTTAGCGAGGAAAAAGTCTTATAGAAATTATCATTTATGCCAATGTGTATTAATCATATCTTTTAGAAATAAGCTAAAATATCTAGTGAGATAGGGATATCTATGAGTATAAGTACAATAGTATGCATACTAAAATTTTATACTGTCTGGAAAACAGGGAATATTTGTAATTCCTTCCTGAAAGCATTAATCAACTTTATTAGGCTTCCAAATAAAAATATACTTTTTTCATTCCCTATTTTACTAATTTAAATATTATTTTCTGAAAGGTAACAACATCATACCCCACCCCAGTTCCTCTTCCTAAAGGTAATTGCTACTAATAACTTTGTGTATCATTTTAGAAAAATATATAACATATATCGAGATAGATTGATCATAGATACTTACCCAGAAAGATTTATGTTATTTTTACTTAAGAAAGTAAAATGTATACTGTCTTTTACCTTTTATATGGATGTCTTTATTTGCAAAAAAGAAGTAAAAATATGAGATAAAAATGAGAAATAAGATGTTCTTCAAATATAGTTATAATATATTTAGTCCAATTAATGTTAATTATCAAAAAGAAAGCTCATTTTTCAATGCTTTAATTTCACCATTTAAACAATTAATAGCTCTTGTCAGTATTTATATGACACATGATTTTTATTAAACAATTATTGCCAAATTATTGCCAAAGAGTAATATAATGTACTCTTACTAATTTATCTCACTATTTCACCATAGAGTAATAATTGGAGTATTAAACCACGGGAATAAAACCAATGTAAATTTATTGATTTGAAATTTTCAAACTATTTTCATTTCAGAAAATTGAATAGCAATGAATAAAATTGTTTTTGAGGGATTTATATGCAAATAACACATTTGAAATTTTTATAGAGGAGAAAATATATTTTCATCATTTTATACCGTTTGCCAACCTAGATTGTATTTCATACTACTCTTTTTTTTTCTTTCTTTCTTTTTTATTTCAGCATATTATGGGGGTACAGATGTTTAGGTTATACATGTTGCCTTTGCCCCCCTCCCCCCACAAGTCCGAGCTTCAAGCGTGTCCATCCTCCAGATGGTGCACATCGCACTCTTTGTGTATGCGTATACCCATCCCCACCTCCCCACCCCCGCCCGACATCCAATAAATGTTATTCTTATATGTGCATTTATGTGTTGATCGGTTAATACCAATTTGATGGTGAGTACATGTGGTGCTTGTTTTTCCATTCTTGGGATACTTCACTTAGTAGAATGGGTTCCAGCTCTATCCAGGATTATAAAAGAGGTGCTATATCACCATTGTTTCTTAAAGCTGAATAGTACTCCATGGCATACATGAACCACATTTTATTAATCCACTCATGTATTGACGACATAGGTTGTTTCCACATCTTTGCAATTATGAATTGTGCTGCTATAAACATTCAGGTGCAGGTGTCTTTTTTATAGAGCGTCTTTTGTTCTTTTGGGTAGATGCCCAGTAATGAGATCACTGGATCAAATGGTAATTCTACTTGTATCTCTTTAAGGTATCTCCATATTGCTTTCCACAGACGTTGTGCTAGTTTGCAGTCCCACCAGCAGTGTATGAGTGTTCCTATCTCTCCGCATCCACTCCAACATTTATTGTTTTGGGACTTTTTGATAAAGGCCAGTCTCACTGGAAATAAGTGATATCTCATTGTGGTTTTGATTTGCATTTCTCTGATGATTAGAGATGTCGAGCATTTTTTCATATGTTTTTTGGCCATTATTCTGTCTTCTTTTGAGAAGTTTCTGTTCATGTCCTTTGCCCACTTTTTGATAGGGTTGTTTGATTTTTTCTTGCTGATTTTCCTGAGTTCTAAATAGATTCTAGTTATCAGCCCATTATCGGATTTGTAGCATGCGAAAATTTTCTCCCATTCTGTAGGTTGTCTGTTTGTTCTTGAATGAAGAGTAATTTGCCTCACTTATCAGTTCTCTCAATAAATGTGAATGGCTTGAACTCCCCAGTAAAGAGACATAGGCTGGCCAAATGGATAAAAAATACAAGCCAAGTATCTGCTGTCTTCAGGAAAAGCATCTAACCTGCAAGGATGCATTTAGCCTCAAGGTAAAGGGGTGGAAATCAATATTTCAAGCAAACGGAAGCCAAAAGAAGGCTGGGGTGGGAGTTTAATCTCAGATAACTTAGTTTTTAAATCAACAAAAGTAATGAAGACAAAGAGGGTCACTATATAATGGTCAAGGGTACAGTTCAACAAGAAGACATAACAATTCTAAATATGTAGGCACCCAACTTAGGCGCACACAGGTTCATAAAGGAAACTCTACTTGATCTAAACAAATTGATAAACAGCAACACCATAATAGTCAGAGACCTCAACACCCCACTGACAGCACAGGACAGATCCTCCAAACAGAAAATTAACAAAGAAATAATGGACTTAAACAGAACTCTATTTCATATTATTCTTTACATGTTACTGTATGATATATATCCAGTAAAATGCTATATGAATACAGTAAACCAAAATGGTGGATGTATGGTGTATGATTCAGCATATCAGTGGAGCATATCAGTAACTAATAATTCATTTTAATTCTAATATGGAAAGACCTTTCACCAGACTATGAGTGAGCATCATAAGAATATACACCTCATTCATACTTGTAGTCACAGTACCCAGAATAGTGTCAAAAATCTATTTCATTCATAAAAGTTTACTGAAAATTTGATGAGGGAATTAATAAATCAATGAATGAATGACTACGCGATAGTGATATATATTAGTCCTTCATGTAGGAATTCCTATAGTTGGACATTATAGGGCAATAGATAATTATGCCTTTCAGATTTATGTATTGTCTCACTGATTATTTGCTCTGCTTTGTGTATTTATGTAGAAATCTAATTATTAAAAATAAATTTATACACTAAATTTGAATTGAAAATATTGTTATAGGGAAAATATTCATATCAAAGTTAATTTAATTTTTATTTAATATTTAACATTTGCCACATGATATTCCAGAGGTTTACATTAATACTTCTTCTATTAAAATTTCAATTATATACAGGAAACTCACTGAAAACATATTCTAATATTTTAACCATTTTTATAGAAGAAAATATAACACCAAAATACATTGTTCTAGTGCTGTAACCTAAGGCTATTAAAACAGACTTGTTTATCACAAATGTCCTCATTAA
>RJWJ010013045.1:0-40679 GCA_004363605.1 Indri indri
TCCAGATAAAATGCATACAGACAGAAGGTTTGAGAGGGCCCCAGAATCTCTCTGCTGGGCTGACTGATGAGAGTCTTCTCCCATACAAAGCCAGTATGTGAAGATGGAAGACGTGGCTGGTTTTTCCAATGTGTAGATACCAGCATGAAAAGTCAAGGAAAATAAAGAAACAGGAAAATATGGACAAAACAAAGGAACAAGACAAATCTCCAGAAACCCTAATAAAACAGAGATATATGATTTATCTGACACAGAATTCAAAATAATTATCATAAATATGCTCAGGGCGTTTAGGAGAAAAACAAATAAACAAAGTGAAAATTTCAAAAAAGAAATAGGAAATATTTTAAAAGTACCAAACAGAAAATCTCAGAGCAAAAGAATGCAATAACGGCACTGAAAAAATTCACTAGAGGGGTTCATCAACAGAGTTAATCAAGGAGAAGAAAGAATCAACAAACTCAAAAACAAATCGAAAAGACAATCTATGCAGTGGGAGAAAATATTTGCCAATCACATATGTGATGAGTGGTTAAGTAGTTTTCTATACATAAGATAATGACATCTGCAAACAGAGATAATTTTCCTTCTCCCATTCTGATTTGGATGCCTTTTATTTACTTTTTCTTACCTAATTGCCCTGGCTGAGACTTCCAATACTATGATTAGAAGTTGCAAGAATGGATGTCATTGCCTTGTTCGTGACCTTAGAGGAAAACTTTTCAATTTTTCACTGATGAGTAGCTGTGGTCCTTTCATTTCTGCCCTTTATTATGTTGAGGTAATTTCCTTATATTTCTAGTTTGCTGATTTTTTTTAATCATTAATCAGTATTGATTTTCATCAAATACTTTTTCTACATCATGTGATTTCTATCCTTCAATCTGTTAATGTAGTATACCACATTGATTTTTATATGCTGAACCATCCTTGAGTCCCAGGGATGAATCTCATTTACCCGATGTATGACCTTTTAATGTGTTGCTAAGCTGAGTTTACTAGTCTTTTGTTGAGGATTTTTTCAATCGTTCATCAGGGATAGTGGTCTATAGTTTTCTCATGGTGTCTTTGTCTGACTTTGGTATTACAGTAATGCTGGCCTCATAAGATGAATTTGGAAGTTTTCCCTCCTCTTCAACTTCTTGGAATAGTTTAAGAAGGATTAACATTAATTCTTCTTAAAATGTTTGATAGAATTCACTGATGAAGCCATGGGCTTTTATTTGCAGGGGGTTTTTCGTTACCTATTTAAGCACTTACCAGTTATACGTTTGTTCAGATTTTCTTTCTTCATAATTCAATCTTGGTAGCTTATAAGATTCTAAGAATTATCCATTTATCTAGGTTATCCAAACTGTTGTCATATAATTATTCATAGCATTCTCTTATAATTATTTTCATGTCTGTGACATCAATAGTGATGTCTCCTCTTTCGTTTTTGATTTTCTTTTCTTGGGTCTTCTTTTTCTTAATAGCCTAGCTAAAATTTTGTCAGTTTTTATCTTTTTGAAAAAACAATTCTTAGTTTCGTTGATTTTTTAAATTCTCAATTTCATTTATTTTTGCTCTAATCTTTATTGTTTCCTTCTTTCTGCCAACTTTGGGCTTAGTTTGTTCTTTTCTAGATTTTTGAGGTATAAAATTAGGTTGTGTATTTGAGACCCTTGTTCTCTTTTAATGTAGGCATTTATTACTATAAACTTTACTCTTAGTACTGCTTTTGCTGCATCCCATGTTTTGTTATGCCGTATTTTCACTTTTATCTCAAAATATTTCTGATTTCTCTTTTGAGTACTTCTTTGACCCATTGGTTTTCCAGAGTGTGTGGTTTCATTTCCACATATTTCTAATTTCCTAGTTTTTTCTGCTGTTAATTTCTAGCTTCATTCCATTGTGGTATGAAAAGACAATTTGATATGATTTAAATCCTCATAAATTTGTTAAGATTTGTTTTTTGACCTAATGTGATCTATCCTGGAGAATATTCCATGTACTCTTGAAAAGAATGTGTATCCTGCTGTTGTTCAGTTGAATGTTTGGTATCTGTTAGGTCCATTAGGCCTCTGTTGTTGCCGATGTCCTCTGTTTCCTGATTAATCTTCTCTCTGAATTCTATCCATTATTGAAAATGGAAAAATCTCCTGCTATTATTGTGTTGCAGTCTATTTTTCTTTTCAGTTCTGGCAATGTTTGCTTCATATTTTTGGTTTCCCTGATGTTGAGTACATATACATTTATGATTGTTATAAATTCTTGGTTATTTGACCCTTTTATCATTGTATTATGTCCATCTTTGTCATTTGACAGTTTTTAACTTAGTTTATTTTGACTGATGTAAGTATGGCCATCCCTACTCTCCATTAGTTACCATTTCTTTGGAATATTTTCCCACCTTTTCAATTTCAGTTTCTACGTGTTCTTAAGTCTAAATTAAGTTTCTTATAGACAGTATATAGGTGGATCTTGTTCGTTTTAATTCATTCAGCCGCTCTGTCTTTTGATTGAGAGTTAATCATTTATACTTAAAGTAATTACTGATAGAGTAGTATTATACTTATTATTGCCATTTTGTCTAGGGTTTACTGTATGTCTTGTAGCTTTTTTGTCCCTCTTTTCCTCTCTTGCTGTCTTTCTTTATGCTCATTTATTTTTTTATAGTGATATGCTTTGATTTCTTCTCATTTTATTTCATGTATCTTCAGTAGGTATTTTCTTTACGGTTACCATCAGACGTATATAAAACACCTTATAGTTATAACAATCTATTTTTTGCTGATAAAAGTTACTTTCAATTGCATACAAAACTATACCATTTACTCCTCCCCCACACACCTTATGTTATTGATGTCACAAATTGCATCTTTGTACATTGTGTATCCATTAACATTATAAATCCATTATAATTTTATAAATATAGCTTTTTAAGTAATTTTGTCTTTTAACTTCTGCATCATAATTAAGAGTTATTAACTCACCATCCCCATTGCAGTATTATAGTATTCTGTATTTGACTATGTATTTACTTTTACCAGTAAGCTTTATATTTTCATATGTTTTTGTGATGCTCTCTGGTGTCCTTTTGTTTCAACTCAAAGGACTCCCTTTAGCTTTTCTTATGCAGCAGATCTACCAGTGATAAACTCTCCCAACTTTTATTTGCTTGGGAATGTCTTTATCTATCCTTCATTTTTGAAGGATCATTTTGTGGGGGTATAGTATTCTTGTTTGCCAGGTTTTTTTTCCTTTCATCCCCCCAATCCCTGCTGGCCGTCATGGTGTCTGTCACTCTTCTTGTGATCTTATGGAGGCTCCCTTGGACGTTATAATCACTTTTTTCTAGCTGCTTTGAGAATTCTCTTTTTGTCTTAGACTTTTGACAATTTGATTATGTGTTTCAATATGGACTTCTTTAATTTCATCCTAGTTGAAATGTATTGGGCTTAAGGGTCTCAATATCCATTTGCTTCCCCAGACTTAGGAAGTTGTCAGTCATTATTTCCTCAAATAAATTTTCTTCTCTTTCACTCTCTTCTACTTCTATAACTTGAATTATGCATATATTGGTCTGTCTGATGGGTATTTCATAAGTATCTTAGGCTTTCTTGCTTTCTTTCATTCCTTTTTCTTTTTTGCTCTGCTGACTGGATACTTTCAAGTAGTCTGTCTTCAAGGTAGCTAATTCTTTCTTCTGCTTGATCAGATCTACTGTTGATCCCCTCTAACTCATTTTTTAGTGCAATTATTATATTATTTTACACTAAGACTGATTTCTATTTGATTCCTTTTTTATATTTTCCATCTCTATATTGATATTCTCATTTCGTTCATGAATCATTTTCTTGAACTCATTGAGCATCTTTAACATGTTATTTTGAATTCTTTGTCAGGTAATACATATGCCTCCATTTCTTTAAGTCACTTTCTGAAGATTTATTTTGCTCTTTTCATTAGGGCTTTTTTCCTTTTTCTTTACATGTTTTGTGACTTGGTACTGGGATCAGTGCATTTGAAAAAACAGCTACTCTTCCCAGGTTTTATGGATTGATTTGGTACAGAGAAAGACCTTCACCAGTCACCCTAGCTAGAGATTTTGGGAGCCTCTCAAACCTTTTCTGTGTGTGCAGCCTCTATGAACTTATGTAAATTCCCAAATGAAGAGACATTGGATTCCTTTTTTGAGAATTTATAATCTTTTGCTCCTTCTGGTGTTTGTGTATGGTTCTGCAGGTTCTCTGACCCGCTACAAGCTTCCCAGCTCTCTTTTTCCCTCAGCAGCCCACAGGCTTCTACAGTATTCCAGGTCCCATCAGTATTCTCAGATAAGTGAGACAGAAACTAGTTCCTTGGAAAGTCTCCTGAAAAGTCATAATATTGAAAGAACTCTCCATCTCTTTTTCTCCTCATGGAGAAGCCAGGCATTGGCATTTTCTCCAGATCATTTCACATTAAGTGGAGGGAAGAAATATGGCAAACGAATACCTGGTAGCCCAATCTATTGCTTTTGTTCTCAGAAATACTCAGTCTGGTACCCTTTCTTGTCAGCACTTAGATTCAGGCAAGACAGAAACCGGTCCTTTAGAAACCTCCCTAAATGTCTGAACACTGGTTATATGTTTTAGTCTTCTTTTTCCCTCCCCAGAAAGAAACCAGGAACTAGATGTTTTCTCCCAATTGTTCTACACTGAGCCAGAGGAGGGACTATGGCAAATGAGTGCCACAAATTTTCCTACTAGATTTGATGCAACTGGTTTTGCAGTCACCTGGAGTGCAGGAGGTGCTTAACTGGTTTCCAGATTTCTCACAAATTGGTTCATGCATTTTTGAGTCAGTGCCTCTGTGATGGAAGGAGGGTCTGAGATTTCCTAATCTGCCATTTTGGTGATGTCACTAAGAAACTTCCTTTACTTACATAAAAAGGTTTACATTTCCTGAAAGCCTTTGGAAAAGTATTCTTAAGTTGTTGTTCCAATTAGAATTCTACTAAATAAGAAAATAAGGAATAAAATTAATATGGCTGCTTAAATTTTTATGACTTATAAAGACAGGATCACAATACAATCAAAATGTTTTGCCAGGAGCTCAAAGGCCACGACTCTTTCTCCATTTTTTGCCACTTCACATTAGTATAAGTCAGCTCCAGACTTTTGTATATCCCTGCGGCCAGTCTTTCTCTGCTTTTCTAATCTATACAGCAGAGCACATAGCCAACAATAACCCTAGAATTCGAAATTCAAAAGACCAGGAGAAGATCAAAACTTAATAGATTAATTTCAAATTCCTAGAGAGGCTTTGAGGAGGCTAATTCTGTTGTACAAACATAACTGTTCTCACTGTAAACATGTAGATTAACTTGGGGGGTGGGGCGGGGGATCATGAGTGCTCCAAGACAAATTAGTGGGGCAAGCAATCCCACAAGTTTTCACTAAAAAGAATAAATAGCTAATATAGAGATAGTCTGAAATGTTCCAAGCATGAAAATATGCAATGTGATTTGACAATTTCTGTTAGATTTTGTTGTTAAGTAAATGTTTGTTTTCGTTGAAAAAGACAAAAAGGTAATACAACCTACAGTAAATGTTTCGACTAACAGTTCATTTTATTTGCTGGTGTACCTTGTAAAATAATTATCCCAGAAAGAAGAAATCAAGCCAGTAGGTACATTCTGACTGGGACCATCATCAAACACAGAACAGGAAAAAGACGTGACTGTTGTTGTGAGGAAAAAAAACTGAAATGCTCAGCTCATACAAATTAGCAATAAAGAAAAGAAAATGAGATACTTGGATATTCTCAGCTGAAGACACAAATACGCAAACAAAATGGGGCATAATGTTGTCTGATACGGTGTCTCTTTGTTCCCATTTGGAGAATTGGGTGCAGAATGGATCACCAGAATACCAAAAGCCAGTAACCTAATAAAGTGATTTTCCATTCCAAGCACAAAAGTACTGAAAATACTTTATAAATGTGGCTGAAAAGAATTTAATATTTCTTAATGAGCTGATATTTCTTATAATGAATGAACAAATAAGATTTTTACACTGGCATGGCATTTATCAATGATAAAGCATTCAAAATTCATTAACAATCAGCAAATAAGTTTTGCAACCAGCAATAGTACTCCCTGTAAAATATAACTATAGGGAATGGATTACTTTGGAAGACCAAGAGGGAAAGAAATATCCTATAACTATTCATAGTAGCTAGAGGTTGTTATGGCGAACCAATATCATTTCTTTGAGAATCTAATCAGAACATGCATCCCAGAAATAGCATTCAGCAGTAAGATTCAAATAGTTATGTATGACATTTATTTATAAAATGAATGACTTTATTCTCTTACCCTTAATATCATATTACTTGCCTCTACTAAAAACAACCAGATTCAAATTTATTTCTTGGGCTTCTTCAGATTCTAATTCCTTTGCTACTTCAGGAGTAGGAATTATTATTACTAGTTTTAATTTTTCTCATAATTCCTGATAGGTTAATACACATATAGGAATGCTAAATTTTCTCACTATAATATACATGTACTTAAGCCATTATTTTATATCCATATTTATACTCATTATCCTATATGGGATATTTACTAGAACCCAGAAATTTCTATGCCATTCACTTTATGAAATCCATCACTGCACTTAAAAAGATTAACACTATTTCAAAACCTTGGGCAGAACTGCTGAATTTTTATTGTTAAAATATTTAAGACAAATGTCTGTTATTGTGAGTATAAGGTATCTTAACAACCAGTATATTAATTAGTATGTTCACGTATTCTTGCAATGTCATTGAAGTTCAATTTATCACAAGCAGATATTTGGGTACATATTATTTTCCAGCTCAAGTTTTGAGAATTCTGTTCTAACTAGCATTTATTCTCATTGCAAAGTTTCTTTATTTGAGGCTCTTTGAAATAATATTGACTTTAATATTAATAACTTGAAATCACAGAGTCCTTATCTCTGCCAACCTGACGTGGAGACAAAATGTTTGTTCCCTTTAATTATATTTCACCTATGAGTGTTTACATCAATGTAATGTACTTTTCATTGTTTTAATTATGGTTTTAAATATAACTCACTCTTACTATTGCAAAACCACTCAGTTGTGTGAGATTTTGTTATTATTTTGTCATCTTCAATGATTTTACTTTTGTTCTGGACTGAGAGATATTGCAATTATAAAGTTGGCACGAACAATATATTTCTTGATGATCATTGCTAGTATGTGTTTTCTACTTAGAAAATATTCTAATTAAGCTCACATAAAATCAAAAGTTTCTTTCTACAAAATGTTAAATACAATCATCATGAAATCAAATCTCATTTGATAATTTAATTATATTGTGCATATCTCTGGGTACTTTCATTAAAAACGTATGGTAAAGATGGAATATTTACATACTATTGAGCCTATTGAAAAAAAAACTACTGCCTGTAATAAAAACACAAGAACTAGTTCCTCTCTTTTTATTTATAACACGACCAGGCAATGCCTAGACTATATATATATCAACATGCACATGTTAAATAGTTATTAGAATGTTTCTTACTACTAATTTCCACCTATCCAGGAATATAAATGGCATTGAATGTCCCAACAGCAACATTGGATGTTAGGAAAAAATGATCCAATGTCTTCAGTTCGCAGGAAAAATCAGTGTCTCAAAAATTTAACATTTTAGGCACAATTTCTGAGAAAGCGACCAAAAGGATTGCTACACTAAAATGAAGTAATAAAGGAAGAAAGACGACATGAAATCCAGGAAACAGTGGGTTCAACAGAGGAAAGTGGTGAAGGAAATTTGTATGAACTTGTCAAAAAGAAATCTCAAGCTGAGAGCCACACAGGAAGCCTACACTGAAATCATGCAACAAAAACATGGAAGATTCCAGAAAGGATGCTTTTATTCAAAAAATAAAAGGGGGTGATACAGTTACTAGCAGATTATCTGAGAAATTTAAGTGCATCAAAAATTGTATTCAGAGATATTTTACAGAGCTGTTAGAGGTTATAGAAAGGCAGCTTTTGATTTAAATAAAACAAGGTAAATTGGGTGGGGGGAAGGTGATTACCAAGTCCGGAGGGAAAAGGTCTGACCAGAAACTGTAATTATGCTACAATGCTTGAGCTCAGCAGTGAGAAAGAAAATACATGCATACACATGCACATACACACATGCACACATTCATAATAATGAAAATGCTAGAAATGGATTTAACCAAAATTGTGACATGTACTATATTAGAGAGCAGGAAAAGGATAGAGAAAAAAAAATCTCATCTACTGTGACAAGAAGCCAACAGACACTGTCTAAAAAGTTGAAAATTATGAGAACCGTTTGCACATATTTAAAAATAGAGCAGTGAATTCCGAAAAGAAAATAAAAACGTTAGAAAATGTGAAGTATTAATAATTGTCCCTGAGAATGGGAAGCTGGAAGATGAAGGAGGACACAGGCAAAAGATACAAGGAAGTTTTGGAGTTTCTGAGAAGATAAGTAAGGTGACCACATATTCCAGTTTGTCCAGGATGGTCTTGGTTTATTTTTTTAAATCAAATAACAATGCTCCTATATTAATTTAGCTTATTTTCTATTCCACATTTTGTTAGTCTTTTATGAAGAGTGAAGTGATAGCTAATATGTTGGCTCTATTAGCAAAAGCACAACATCACACAGGGTTCGTTATGCCAGTTTCATATCTGTGTCATCAGATCCTTCAAGTGGAAAATGAGTTAATACTAATAATCATTTATTTTTTTCATGACACTTACGGAACCAAAATTTGGAAATTCATTCCAGTGAAGTAAAACAGCTGACATTATTGTGAATCTCATTGAAAAAAACTGTTTGTTTTCCAGTAATAATATATATACAGATTTTGATGGAAACTGTCATCATAGTCAAAACAATGTTCCTACTAAATTAAAAACCTATGACATAGAAATATACTTAGAATTGATTGTGGTACACACATAAATCATAATTGTATTCAAATATGTCATAATTTTCTACCAGTTAAAAAAGGAGTGGAAGATTTAAGAATTTATAAATATTTTATACAACTGACTGCAAAATTTTGTAATAAAACTAATGTGAAAATAAAACAACAGCAAAAAAAAAAAAAAAAAAAAAAGAGCTTCCACACGGCAAAACGCATTATCTCTTTGCTATGTCTTATAAAATATTTAACCCTTTGAAGAACAACTTTGTAAAATCACATTTTAGGGCCCCTAATAACTTTGGTAAAGATATTGAACTCATAAAGCATTGAATTGGATTTTTTCTGAAAACTATAAAAGCTTTGACTGCATCTTTAAATTTGAAGTTTAAAAGAAAAAGAGCAGAAGCATAAACTCAAGGGCAATGAAGCAAAGAAGGCAAAAAGAGGTAAGATTAAGAATTCATAGGAATTCATAGAAATCAGGGAGGATTTTCACAAGGTATAAAACTTGGGGTTCAGGACATGTTGAGCCAGATCTCTAATGGGTAGGGGGCTCTGGATAACATCAATATTATAAGATTTTATGAAACATATTTATTATTCATTATTATCCAGTCTGGACCCCAAACGCCCCATTTAATGGTTTGATTCAGGTCCAAACTTGCTGTTTCCAACCTTACAGTGGACATCCATATTCCAGAGGTTAGTGTCCTGTTTTCTGATAGGGAGCTGGGGCCCAAAGGTCAGGCTTGGATTGAAACAAAAAGTGAAAGGATGAATGTAATAAAGGAGAAAGTTCTCACCAACTCTACACCCCCTCACACAGCTTTTCAAAACAGGCTCCTCTGAAATCTATCCTCCACTTTACCGAATGTTCACTGTTTTCTTAAAGGAGTAATGAATTAAAAATCCAAAAATTTCACTCAGTTTTAGATAGAGTTTATTCAGCAATTATCCTACAACCATGAGGAAGAAGCCAACCAACTAAAGTTGGTGAAGTGAAAATATAGGAAAGGCCAAAGTATTATGTTTGATATCATGCCTGAGTAACTGAACTTATGTGGACAACTGCTTCTGGATTTCTTGTATATAATAAATATAAACCTGTATTTTAAGCGACTCTTAACCAGGTTTTTTGTTTCTTACAATCAAACAAAATCCTGAATAATACACATATAGAAGATGAAAAATTAGATAGTGAAACAAATACTTTTTCAATTTAGAAAATCTTCTTGGAGAAAAAAAACTACATGCAAATGCTGTAAATTAGACCCCCCTAAGCAGACAGCTATGCTGCATATCATGATCAAGATGCCAAGAGGAATCAAAAACAAAAGGAATACTAAATAAAGTTAACGAAGGTCTCATTTGGTGAAATGCCATTTTCGCAAAGAGTACTTGACCTTTGTAAGCCAATATCTGCAAAGTTTTTAAGAGTTTGTAAACCACTCAGACAAATTCCCTTTCAGAAGAAACAGTCCTTCTATTGGAAGATCTCATTCACGAAAGAGAATAGAAAAAACACTTCAATACAATCTCCAACAGCGAAAACGCCACCATGCTTATCTCTGCATGGGCTAGAGATTATAGCAGGAATGTTTTAAATAGCAAGAAGAAAATGAGGCAAAATACTCACATTAAATACCTGACAGTGAAATCCCATACAGTTTTAAAAAATGAAAATGCTTTTACAGGTCCTAAAGATTTCTCACCCACTTGAGAATTGTTCAAATTCCTCCTAGATTAAAAAAGAAATCTAAAGAAGCTCTCCAATCAGGATGCAAAAAAAAAAAAAGTGCTATGCAATAAATAAACAAATTTTTAGAGAATGTATCAGCCAAAACCTTTATCAAAGCACTGCTAATCAGTACCACAATTCCATGAGAGATAGACGTTTACCCTCAACTGGCTTCAGTGTACTCAACTGAAAAAGGGAAAAAGCATTTGAACTACATAATACCTAAGACTCAATACAACCTTAAAATTCTTAAATAATGCATTTTCTTATTACATAGTAATTTGTATTCGTTAGAGAAAAATTATAAACATAAATTGGCAGAAACAACATATCATGATTTTTGCCAAAATCAGGGCTATCTTATCTGACAGTTTCTTTTCAAAACAATGAGACAGAGGTTTCAGTATACTAAGAGACAGAGCCCAATCTGAGATTTATGCATCTGTTTTGTACCCAATATCATGCTAAGGATTAGTTAGACATTACCTAAATTGCTTCTCAACCATCTGCTGGTGAAATTTTCTCTTTCAAATATGGAAATTGTTGGGCCTCTTTCCAGGATAAATATTTGGGAAAAAATGGGGTTTCTTATAGCCCAGCTTTGTGGGTATAACCTGGAAATTTCTTCAAAGTAGGATAATATCCCCATCCAATTGCAACTTCTTTTCTTTGGCTCCCTTGAAGCACTGAGCAGCAGTTTTTTTGTTCCCTAATAAAATCAGTAAAAGAACTGTTAATATAAAACTTAGTTCCAGAAGAAAGGGCTCTAATACAGATCTTTTAAACACTGCGTGTTCTCTTAAACTATTGTGATACTGATCTTAGGAAAGCTAATGTCAATTCATTGGTCCCATTTTTTTTCCCAGAAGAAGAAAGTTTTGTCACATGTCTAGTGTCAAAAATCTCCCCAGTCTGTAACCAGAATAGTACAAGAAACTTTTGAGACAGTCGTATTGCAACTAGCTTTTTGTCACTTCACATATCATAAGCATCTTTCCATGTCATTAAATGCATTCCTACATCATTATTTTTTCTTAGGGAGAATTGACTTTCTCATTGTTTTCTAATTACAAACATAGTATCTCCGCCACTGTTTCATCTTGGACAAGTTACTTAACATCAAAGCTTCAATTTCATCATCAGTAGAATAATAATATAATTTCTGTCTTTTGTTGGGAAAATTAATATGTGTCATTTTCACACTGCTGGGTACATAGTATTGTAATATAAGTATCAGCTTTTTAAAAATTCAAACAGAGAAAATTATAAAAAGAAAAGTAAAAATATATAATCCTACCGCCAGGTCAAACTCCTTTTGACATTTTCTTTCAATCTTTTTAGACCTTTCTCTAGGCATATGTGTAAGTGCTTACAGACACAAACTCATGCATTATTTTGATTTTTTTTCACCATTGTGTCCCTAATGTTTAGCAGAGTGTTAAATAAATATTTGTGGAATGTTGAAAGCATTTAGCAGTTAATTAGTGGAAATGTGACTTCATGAAAAATCTCTATTGTATTCAGCCCCCACCAATGGAGCATTTATTTCATATAATGTTTGACACATAAAAAACTCAGTATAAAAAATAATCTGAATATTTTTTCACAGTGCATTAGAACATGATTTAATTTATAATTTGGAAAATGTATGTGTGGGCTTATATCAGTGAATATGATTTGCCTGCAAGTAACAGAAAATGTAATTCAAATTAAATTTAACAATAAAGATGTATCTTCACATAACTAGAAATCTGGAGATAAAATGTTCGTCAAAGTTGTCTTGAACCAGTATTTTAGCCCGATTTCTTTTGGTCTTGACCTCTTCTAGGTTTTTGATTTATCTCCACGCTAGTAACAAGATACAGAAGTTCCTTGTATCACATTCACACATGAGAATGGCACAAGGAAAATTAATGATTTACTTTTAGAAATTGTCTGGAAGTTCATGAATAAAAGGTTATAGGTATTAGATTACCCTCCTACAGAAATAGACATAAAGCAGGACAAATACATAATAAGGTGGATGTTTTTGAGCATTAGAAAAAAAGAAAGTATGGGAATGTAATATTTGAGAGAAGAGAAACACATAACACAAGCTCTACTTTTATCCTGGCTTTTGTCCTATGCACACTTCCAAACTACCTCAGAGAGAGGTATAGCCTGAATCAGTCTTACTGGGTGTACAATATAAATATTTGAGTTTGGGATTGCTGAGATAGTAAGGATTGGCCAGAGAGGAAGAAGCTATGCAAAGAAGGAACACATAAATCTGCTGGGACCTATCTTGAGTCTTTAGCCAGACACTTAGTTGTATATGCACAGGATGAAATTCTGCAAGGCCTGACAGGATCAACTACGAGAAGTCTGTAAGCTGAATAAAGATTCCAGAGATCACACGATACTGGGATTCTGACCACCCATAAACCTCATACAACTTTCTAAGCAGTCAATATCTTTTTAACCATTTCCCTGTGTGACCCCAGAAAGGTCCCAACTTAGGATTGAGTGTGTCTTAACCATAATGTAGAGGCTACTGTAGACCTATGTAAACAAAGCTGAAAACAATGTCTCAAAAGAACTGGAGTCATCAATTAGCTTCCTACCAAAACAAAAATCAACACTCTGTAAGGAAAAACAACGTGACCTTTACAATGTCTAGCATACAATAAAAATTACTAGATGAACAAGGATAAGAGAAAATTTGACTCACAATGAGGAAGAAAAAAAGTCAATAGAAATAGTTCTAGATATGACAAATGTGTTAAAATTAATAGGAAAAATATTTTAAATGTTTACAATAATTCTACTACATCATAAGAATTCTTGAGAGCTTGCCACTTTGTCTATTTTAGAGTAGAAAAGAGGTCCATCTCTCAATTTCCCAAACATAAAAGTAAGTGTAATTTGATGTATTCACTGTCAATAGTCCCAAGTATAAAAGGGAAGGAACTGCTCCTTGGAAAGAAAGAAAGAGGAACCAGATCATATTCATGAAGCTTGACTATGGTTGAACCTCATTTTGCCTGCATTATACCGATATGCTGATGTCGGAAGTTAGAAGGTAGGTAGGTGTTGGTGGGCATTATCATTTGAAACAGAGCTTGAGGGAACATGATGAAATAGCCATTTACTTGATTTTAAAGCTTATTTCCTGAATCAAGCAGGATTCAGCCAGAAAACCAAAACTCATTCTGTGCATTTCAAGCAATAGGATGTAATATACAGTAAATTAAATTATTACAAAATCAGTGGAAGGACTGGTGGAATGAAGAAAAAGCCAGCACTAATTCACAGGGTCGCCAGTGGCTTTCAGAAACTTATAAAGTTGCAGGCATCACAAGATATAGCTAGCAATGAACATAGCTGCTCTTGCACCATGCTGGGTGATTTTTCAAGTAAACACCTACAGGCCTCTGAAAAAATATCAAATTGCTCCTCATGCATCTGCCCACTGCTGCTGAAGTAGCAAGAAAATAGAAGCTTCTCTTCAGTCTTTCAAATCAAATACAGGTGCCTCTTATTGGCAGAATCTAACCCAGAATCCTGCTGGCCAGGATTCTAAGAATTTAGTTCCCAGGCATCCATAATATAGGAAAGATTCTAGAAGAAAGAGAATGTTTCTGAGTTGCCAATAGGTCATTGGAAGTATTTTCCGACACCCCTGTTTTATGGATTCTTATAATAATGCCTTACATTTGCAAAGTATTTTCACACACGTTTTCTTACTTGACCTTCTCAATACCATTATGTGCTGATATGGTTAATACTATGACCGTTATTTTACAAAGGAAAGTGTGGTAATAATTTTCCTTTTGTTTATTCATTCTACAATATGTTAATTGGCCCTGCCAGTGCATTCTAATCAAGAACATTTTTTTACTCTAAGATAGAAATTTAAATTTCACACCAAATGTTGTCCCATACTGATGGTCACCAAGGATGGTCCACAATTGAACTTACAGGTTTCCTTCTTTAAATTGTCTTTTATTTATAATATTTTTAAATGTGATAATTATTAATATTTCTAACTGTAACTATACTAATGATGAATAATTATGTGTACTTCTCTTACACATGTGGAAAGAATTTAAAAGTTATACAATCAGACTTTCAGGACCTACCACTAATCATCACTTGCAAGATCAAGTCGGGCAGCATACAGAAATTTCTTAAACATTTAATTGATAAACCTAAACACATAAAGTAGCAATGGTAAATGTTGAAATTGTTATTAATGAAATCCACACACAAAAAAAATAGTCATTGTATATTTGGGGACATTGACAAAACAAAGAGAAAAAAATCAATGCAACCTACAAATCACAAACCGTGGAGAATCAAGGTGATCTATAAGATCTGTATATTCTGTCACTAGCAACTCCAACAATATAAATTTAAATTTAATCTTTTAATAATTTCACTAATTTCTAGTTATCAATTTATCAATACATTTGAACCACACCTTTTCTAAACTTTCTAGCACAAAATATTAATACATAGATATTTCTATGTGGTTATAGTATCAATGCCTGGACAATAAAAGATTTTGATTTTAATAAAATAGGTAGCAGTAAAGACAATACCACTGATAGATAACTTCTAGGAACAAGTTATCACTAATCAGACAATGTAGAAGTAAAAGCTGTCATTAAAAAAATTAACGTTAAAAAGGGAAAGAATTGAATCCTATTATCTCATTGGGAAAAAACCTTTTCTGTGATCTAAAGGCACAAATAAAACCGGCTTTAATCACACTTACCTCTCTCCTGCCTTTCCTGCTTCACATTATTGTGCCCTCTTCTTCCTTCACCCCTCTTCTTCCTGTTCCCTCCTTCATTGTTTTCTTTTGTTTGTTTTTATTATTTATTTATTAATATTTTATTGAAATAGATTTAGGGGATACAAGTGGCTTTTTGATACATGGATGAATTGAATAGTGGTGATGTCAGGGCTTTTGGTGAACTATCACCCAAATAGTATAGATCGTACCTGATAGGTAATTTAGATCCCTCATCCCTCTCCCAAACTCGCCATTTCTAAGCCTCCAAAGTCTATTATACCACTATCTATGACCATATATAACCATTACTCAGCTCCCACTTATAAGTGAGTACATGTAATATTTGTTTTTCTGTTCCTAAGATACTTCACTTAGGATGATGGCTTCCTGGTCTATTTGAGTTGCTGCAAAAGACATTTCATTCATATTTCATAACACATTTTCCTTATCCATTCATCGGTTGATAGGCACTAGATTGATTCCATATCTTTGCAATCATCAATTGTGCTGTGATAAACAGATAAATGCATGTGACTTTTTGATATAATGACTTCTTTTCCTTTGGATAGATATCTAGTAGTGTGATTACTGGATCAAATAGTAGGTCTACTGTTAATTCTTTGAGAAATCTTGATACTGTTTTCCACAGAGGTTCTATTAATTTACATTCCCAAGAAAAATGTATAAGTGTTCCCTTTTCATCATATGCATGCCAACATCTATTGTTTTTGACTTATAAATAATGGCAATTCTCACAGAAGTGAGAGAGTATCTCCTTGTGGGTTTAATTTGCATTTCCCTGATGATTAGTGATAATGATTAGTAATGTTGAGTATTATTTTCATATATTTTTTGGACATTTGTCTGTCATCTTTTGAGAAAAAAAATCCGTTCATGTCTTTTGCCCACTTTTTCATGGGGTTATTTTTGTCTTGCTGATTCGTTTGAGTTTTAGGTATATTCTGAATATGAGTCCTTTGTCGGATGTCTGGTTTGCAAATATTTTCTCCCATTCTGTAGGTTATCTATTTACTCTGTTGGTTATTTCCTTTACTGTACAGAAACTTTTTAGTTTAATTAAGCCCCATTTATTTACTTTTATGATTGCCTTATTGGCTTTGGGGGACTTAGTCATAAATTCTTTGCCTCGGCCAGTGTCCAGAAGAGTTTTTCCTGTGTTTTCTTCTAGAATTTTTATGGTGTCAGGTCTTACATTTAACTCTTTAATCCATCTTCAGTTAATTTTTGTGTATACTGAGAAATAGGGATCCAGTTTCATTCTTCTGCATGTGGCTCTCCAATTTTCCCAGCATCATTTATTGAATAGGGCATTCCTTTCCCAGTGTATGTTTTTGCCTGCTGTATCAAAGATCTATTGGTTAGATCAATATGGTTTTATTTCTGGGTTCTCTATTCTGTTCCATTCATATATGTGTCTACCTTTATACCAGTACAATACTGTTTTGGCTACTGTAGCCTTGTATTAATAGTATAATTTGAAGTCTGGTAATATGATGATTTCAGGTTTCTTCTTTTTGCTTAGGATAATTTTGGCTATTGGGGCTCTTTTTTGATTTCATATGAAATTTAGGAATATTTTTTCTAGTTTTGTGAAAAAGGAAATTTGCATTTTTATGGGAATTGCATTGAATCAGTAAATCACTTTCAGCAGTGTGGACATTTTAACAATATTGATTCTTCCAATCCATGAGCCTGAGACATTTTTTCATTTATTTTTGTCATCCATGATTTCTTTCATCAGCGTTTGGTAGTTCTCCTTGCAGAGATCTTTCACTTCCTTAGATAAATATACTCCTAGGTATTTTATTTTCTTTGCAGCTAATGTAAATGGTATTGAGTTCTTAATTTGACTCTCTGCTTGCCTGTTATTAATGTAGAAATGCTACTGATTTGTGTATATTAATTTCATAACCTGAGACTTTACTGAATTTATTTATCAAATCTAGGAGTCTTTTGGAAGACTCTTTCAGATTTTCTAGATATAAGATCATATTATTGGAAAACAGGGATAGTTTGACCTCCTCTTTCCAATTCAGTTACACTTTATTTCTTGACATTGCCTCATTGCTCTGAGTAGGACTTCCAGCACTATGTTGAATAGAAGTGGTGACAGTGGGCACCCTTGTCTTGTCTTGTTCCAGTTTTTGAGTGGGAGATTTTTTATTACTGATTCAATCTTGCTAATCATTATGATTCAGTTAAGGATTTCAATTTCTTCCTGATTCAAGCTGGGGATGTTGTATAGGTAATTTCCCACCATGGTGTTGCTGGCAATTTGGTTCTGTTGGACCTCAGACACCTGGGAGAGTGTTCAGGTGCCAGCAGGGGTGGACAAGGCTAGTTAATCCCCAGTTCCCAGGCCCTTGGGTGGCATGTTTGCGTCCTAGAGGGACCAGACTGAAACCATCGGGCAAAGTTTCTCTCAAGTCTCCCTGAGTTCAGGTGCTGGCTGTGACAGTGAGGGGTGGGGTAATCTGCTCTGGAAGAACACTCAGGCAGGAGAAGGGTGGATGCACTGTGAGCCTGTGACAGAAGGGGTGGGACCCTCTTGATGAGATTACTAGTGGCAGGAAGCTGTGAGATACACATGCTATTCACACCTTCCTCTCTCAGCAGTGAAAGTGGCATCTGTCCTCCAGGGGCACAAAAGCGCCCAGGTTCCACCCTGACCCAGCTGCAGCAGAGGTGGTGGAGGCAGCTCAACCCACTGTGTGCAGGGCTACCAGGCCGGCTGTGGGCTGGGGCCGAAATGTTCCAGCAGGGAAGGTGCGGTTGTGCCAGGGCCTTGCCTCCAGGGTGGGTAGGCTCCTCCTAGGAGAGACAGGCTGCTCAGGGAGAGGACTGCTAGCTCTGCCTTTCCTCAGGGGAGGTGGTAGCTTTTGTCTTTGAGGCACACAAAAGTGCTTGCTGCATGTTTTTAGAGGGAAAGGGTGATCCCCAAGCTCTGTGAAATACTGAGTGTTTTAAGTACTCTGTCAGAGGCAGGACAGACACTTTCAAGTGCCCTGGCTTAATCATCCTTTCTGGAACCCTCACCAATCCCAAGTGGAAATAGCCAAAGCTGCCTTGGCAGCAGTGGGCAGGGGAAGGAAGGAAGACAAAAAGTCTCCAAATAGTGGGGAGCAGGCGCTCTGGTTTCTTTTGTCCTTAGGGGTCCTATGGTATGCTGCACTCTCCTCTCGGCTGGAAGTGGCCCGACCTGAATACCTAAGCTCTGGGAGACTGGGAGTTCCCTCAGGACTCACCAGTCCCCTAAGGCTCCTGGGATCTGAGTGGGTGCTGGTGGGCACTAGCTGTGGATCTCTCGGGTTTGGCAATCTCAATCTGTGTTCTCGGTTCTTGGTGTGCTGTTGGCCAAAGAATAACCAGACACACCAAAGTAAGGCAAGCACAAGGTGAAATGTATTAAGAGGGAGCAAGATAGGATTATAGAGTAAGAGCAAGATATAGGTTTACAGAGCAATATACATACGCCACAGATGACAACCAAACCCCTTGTCATGCAAAAGAGACCTTGGTTATGGTCTGGGTCTTGTTTTATAGTGTCTGGATACGGACCTCCCCATGGTTCAAACATCATGGAACCACTTTGATGGACAGTTGGGAGTTATGTGACCTGAGTCTTTCTGCGCATGCAGCTCTCCCGTGAACCTCTCTAAAAGCCGGTTTGTGGGAGTGAACCGCAACGTAGATTTAACTAATGACATGATAATCAGACTTAGGTTGTCCTTAGTCACCTTCCAGACTCTATTGTACCTATGCCACTTGGCCCGTGGGCTGGAGAGTTCACTGCATTCTTTTGCAGTTGGCGAGCTAAGTTCTGATTGGTAGATTGGTAGGGCATTCCCTCCTCCCCCACGTGCAGCAGCTGCTTGGGGCAGGATTAAGGTGGGGCAGCACGAAGACCGGGGCCTTCTTCCCCTGGGCAATTGCTCGAGGCAGTACCAAGGCCAGGCACCCACTTTCATCCACAGAGGGGCCAGAATCCCTTGCTATCTACCTAACAGATCCAGTGATATAGAGACCCAGGAGCTGAGATTCCTAGGTTGGGACAGCTGGAAAAACAATGCTTATCTGTGAAGGAAGGGAAATGAGCTGCGCTTTTTGTGCAGAGCCTGGGCACAGTGAGCAGAGTACTATTGGGGGTGTATGCCCCCCTCCCCAGGTTTAGAACTGACCGTCCTGCCATTCACCTTCACCTAAAGCTCTTGCTTGGGGACAGAGGTGCTCCCTCCTCCTCCTCTCAGATCCTAAGACTTCCTGCTAACTAAAATTAGCTACACAATAGAATGATACTCACAAAACAGCAATTTGAGTTGTTTAGCAGAGCAGTGATAGAAAAAATAATGTTTATGTGCAGTGTTCTTCAAAAATTAGTTCTTAAAAGCTTATTATTAAAAACCATTAATGGAGTGCCTCACAGGCATCAAACACTGTCCTGGGTAAGGTTGAAAAACATTTCATCCTACCAAATAGTACATGCTGTAATTAGCTAAAGCAAGATCCAAACCCAGGCCAGTCCCGATGCACGACCATGCTGCTTCTCCCGGTTTCTCCTCACGGGAGACTTGCACTTCTGTCTGCACTCTCTTACCGATCGCCTTTAAATTAATTCCCGTTCAAGGGACAACCTCCATTTGCCTTCACGTCTCCCTATCCGCTAGAAATATCCGTTGCTCTTCTGACATCACTACATCCTCGTCCTTTACTACCTCTCTTTCCAAAGCAGACAACCGAAAATCTCTTCCACGTGGGCACCTCTACATGCTATTTATGAATCTTTTCATTTAACTGGGGAAAAGTTTCTGTGCAACTCTCAATGGAAAGAGAACTCGTCCTCTCCCTCCAATAATATATGATGTCTAGAAGAACTGAGTGGGAGAGGGGAAAAGTGAGGCAAAAATCATGAGAGGACAAGAGGCATCTCAAATTGTAACCAGGGTGATTCTTTAGTAAGCAGCTGAGACAGCCTAGCAACCTACCATTTTGAAAGATGTTTCTATGGTACAAAAAATTATAGCTTGGTCAGAAATCTAAACAAATATCTTAGCAAGAGATTTTTGAAGAGGTTTGCCATAATAAAAATATCTCATACATATTTAGCACTTCTTCTTAAAATCTTTACAACTGTTATATTAATTGAGCCTTTCAACAAGCCTATAAAAAAAGTATGAACAATTTTTTCTTATTTTATTTATAAAATAATAAACTTTTATATTAAAATTCAGATAACACAGTACATAGAGCAAAACATACATAGAAGGTCACATGACTTTCTATTATCATTTGTCTTTTCATGTGTATCCCCATCTTGATTATAAGTAATTTGAGAATGAGAACAACACCATTGAATCCCCATTCCCTTGCATAGTGCATTACAGTGTGAGCCCTAGATAAATATTTGTGATGATGCCAATTAAATTAATCATACCAGTGGAAGACAGAAAGCAAAATAAAACAAAAATCCATCCCAGTTATTCAATTTTAGAAAAAGAAGGTGAAAAATCTGTAAAGATTAGTTTGGGAAAAATTGAATGATAGCATTTAAAAATTCAATAACCCACAAGAAGCTGAAAAACATTGTGAACGGTTCATTGACAACCCAAGATAAATGTATGTCAAATTTAAAATGCCAAGTGTGTGTGTGTGTGTGTGTGTGTGTGTGTGTGTGTGTGTGTGTGTGTTCTCAGGTAAGGTTAAGGGAATATGGAAGCAAATTCCATTTCCATCTAAATTTCCATTTAAGAGAGCTATTTTTAAAAGAATTTTTTTAAGTAGGGGAAGAAAGGATGAATGGATGGAAGGGAGGGAGGAAGGGAGGTAGAAAGGAAGGGAAAAAAGAAAGAGAGGGAGAGAAGAGGAAAGAAAGAAATCTTTCAAAGACTAGAAAGCTAGCTCAACTGAAAAAAGCAGGGAAACCCAGGAAGTATGCCAGGTCAGGTACAAACCAGAAGTTAGGCAGACTGAAAAAGAATTGTGTGGAACTTCAGAAAGAATGTCCAAAACCATTAGCAGAATTTGAGACACTGCTTATGGAATTGGTGGGACCACTTAAAGGTCATGGTGTACAATTTCATCCAAGAGCTTGGTTGAGGAAGAGGGAAATGCCCCAAATGAGCAGGTGCTTGAGCTGATTTAAGGAGCCGAGGCTTTGAACAGGGTTTATCCTGCCTAGGTCTTTGACTAGGTGTGTCCAGATGGATGCTAGGAAGGGTGAGCAAGAGATAAAGCCCTTTGTTTCTCACTAGTCTCTCCCTCTTTCTCATGTCTACTTTTCCTTGCCCAGCTATCTTCCACTTCCCCTTCTTACCTCAAAATTCCTGTGCCTTTCTCCATCATTCTCTCTTTGCCTTAAAGAATTCAACCCTCCAAGACGTAATTTTGTGTGGAGTACTCTTGGTTTCTAAAAGTCTAAAATAGATGTCAACATTTAGAAATAAGAAGACTTAATGTTCCGTATTTCGGGTACCTTTTGAAAACAAACTGAAGATGTGGCAATACAAGGCCCTGGTCCCTTGGGAACAGGGAGCGGGTATTAAGTGGCTTCTGTCACTCTAGACAGAGCCACATTCTCCGTCCCCTCAGCCTCCATTCAGCCAGATCTACCGCAGAGACTGTGTGCCGGGACCACTCAGGATGGAAGTTTGCTCCCCTCTGAGCATTTTTATTCCCCTTGTTTCTTCTCATGTAGTTTCTTCCTATCCGTTCCCTAGATATTTATTATCTTCTTAAATTTCCATAAGCTGTAACTGTAGTACCTATGTTATTTTTGTCTGTTCCTAATTTTTAACTGAACGAATAGAAATTTTTAGTTTTCTCTTTATTTCATACCACCCCCATACCAAATAATATGCTTTTAAATTAGTCCCTGACAAAGGATAAAAATATCCTTAGCATACATCCAAAAATAAATAAATAAAACCACTTTGCTCTTGCTTTATTGCTACTTCAAAACCAGTACTGACCTTTGTTGGTGTGGTAGCAGTGAAAATAACATAAATATTGTAACGTATGTAAGTTTCTCTTTGACAACGATGAATACAGAGGTGGTATTTGTTTGCTTTTTTAAATCATGAGTGCTAATCTCTGTTTCTGTTCCTAGAAAAATAAAAATCACTGTCATGTCCTTGAAACATGCCCATTATAAACACAAATCAGTCCCCCTAGAACTTGTGTGTGAAGAGCTCCCAATGACCTCTCTGCCTACACATTTTTATCACGGTCAGTTCCTGCGCTGCCCAGCCTTGCTGTGTATGGACAAATTCCCCTCCCATTGATCCACGGCTTGTCTCTAATAAAGCTCCTCATTTACATGTTGTTTGCAAATTTGAAACTCCTTCATACAATTTTGATAATTGCACATCCTTCTGGGCATACATAGCATAATGATCCTGACATCTAAAGATATCAGGTGAGACTCACTGCTAGAATTTTTCATTTAGTTAAGAAATATTCATGGCGGGCCTGTTTGGTGCCACATGTTGTTGTAGGTGCTGAGGATACCGCATGGAATATGACACAGTCTCCACATTCCAGGAGTGCGCTTATTCCCGTTTTCAAAGACAAGGAACCAAAGATAACTAGACATTTCACTCAATATACCTAATATCTAAAAAATCCAATGTAGTAGCAGATACAAATTTGTCAATATGTACACAATTCCTCTTTCCTAAGATTATGGTGCCCCTTTTGATTTTTTTCTTGCTTTTCCTCCTTCTTTTTTCATCTATACAGCTTGTATAAATGTCTATCTTTCATTAAATTCAATGACTATTTCATGCTCAGACCAAAAAAAGAAAACGATTGTATTATTTACCTGCTCAGATGTTACCCTCTTATGACACAGAACTTTTATCTATGTTAATGGTCTTGGGTGTTTGTGCAATTCAGATTCCTTATTCTTACATTTTCAATTCTTTCCTTTTTTAAGCCTATTTACTTTTTTTCCTCATCTCTTCACAAACTGGGGTAAAAGACTTCCAAAGTATTGAAAAATAGACTCCACAGGAAATTCGGAGACAGTAATTATAGGCACTCTGGCACTCCCGCTTGTTTAAGGAGGTGTTTTAAACAAATCTGGCACAGGCTCATTAGCAATAGTCCCTATTTTTGGAAAAAAAAAAAAAAAGTAATAAAATTTTATACGTCATGTGTTTTTGGTTGTATCATTTTTTAAAATTCTTCACATTTATAATATTAATACTTAAGAAATATCTTGTAACATTTTATTTCTGTTCACAATAGATCTTTAAGTAAGCATTTTTCATATTTTAAATCTGAGACCTAGGCAGAATTTTTCAAAATTCTATTGCTAACTAATAATTCTTTTTCTCTGGGCTCTTGGAAAAGTCTTGGATATCTGGATTTCAATCACTAATAAAATTGTCATGTTATGATTTTTCTCACAGTTGTAAGCTTCCTCTTTAACCCCTCTTTATCTGCTTCCTACTTCCAATTTGCACATGGGCACTAATTATCTTAATTAACTGCAATCAGTAAGGAAACTCTCAGCAAAGAAATAGACTAGTGATATTTTTTGTTTTTATTTCCTAAAGCTTAGATAAAATATTTCTCCCATATATTGACTCTAAATTTCTTGTTTTGATTCCATGTCTACTCCAATTAATAGTTCAGTTTTTCAGATTCCTCGATACTAGGAAGGAGGGTGTCCTGGAGAGGGAATTATGAATATTCCAGCTACTACAAACAGGTATAAATTAATTAGATAGTGTTCTGGTTTACCTATCAAAATTGCAGGAAGTTAGTCAACATGAGTCTTCAATGGAGCAACTAATTGTCTCTCAATATACTGAGAAATTCCTGTTTCTAGAATTGCAAGGTTAAGGAATATCCTGGAAGTAGTGATATTGTTGAGAAGCTCTGTCTGTAACCAGCCAGCCCTGCCACAAGCACCCACTGCTAGCGAAGATGCCATTACTAAGCGTGTGCCAAGTATCTCAGCACACGCCACAAAACATGCAGCACTGCAGGGTTTTTAATCAGCCCTCAGCACCTTCCTTCAGAGACCTGGTCTGTGCTCAAGCGATTGCAGAGGGGACCTTTTGGAATATAATGCAAATAGGAGTAAAGAGATAGAGACTCCCTTAACAGAATAACAATCAGGGGTACTGCTAAGAACCAATCACCCTTAGCAGGGTAAAACATGATTTTTATTATAGATTTTTTTTTTTTAACCACAAGGCTGTATTTTAATCAGGGCAATTTCCCTTCTTCCACACACATGGAATAAAAGCATCCTCAGACAACCGCAGCCAAGAAAGAGAGAAAAGAGTCATTAACCACTCAAGACCCAGGACAGGGATGGAGAGGAGGCTCGCAAGCAACCAGGAATCACCAGTGTAGAGGGAAGGGACACACCTGGAGCAGACTGCACGGCCACTCCTGCTTCTCCACCCAAGGGGGATAAAAAGTCCTCCAGTTTTCTCACTAAAATCATGGACCAGTAAGAGCTTCTTGCAGAATGGAGGCTAGACTATATTATTCTACCCTCTGACACTTAAGGTATAATAAAGAGATTAAACAGATGAAGAAAGAAATGGCCTACCCTCAGGAAGCTAACAATCAAAAGCAGCATGGGCCAGTTTATACAATGCTGTGGGTAATTCTTCAATTTATTTAAGACACACCGTCAGTACAATGGCTCTACCGGGGGTGGGGGTTGGCTGTGGATGCGTGTGTGGTGGGTGTTTATCTATATATACATATATATATATTCAGTTGTAAGACATATACTGATTTCAGACATATTAACTATAAAGATGGTTTAATGAAATAGTAACAGTGTGGGTATAAATATTACTGCTAGAAAAGAGTCATAATATCAAAAAATCACCCATACTTGTATGTTTGTCACAGTACTATTTACAGTTGCAGAGATATGGAATCAATCCAAGTGCCCATCAACCAATAAGTAGATAAAGAAAATGTGGTATATATATACCATGGAATAGTACTCAGCCATTAAAAAAAAAGAATAAAATAATGTCTTTTGCAGCAACTTGGATGGAACTGAAAGCCATTATCTCAAGTGAAGTAACTCAGGAACAGAAAACCAAACACTGCATGTCCTCACTTATAAGTGGGAGCTAAGCCATGGGTATGCAGGGGCCTATAGAGTGACATATGGACATTGGAGACTCAAAAGGGGGGAGAGTCAGATGAGGGTGAGAGATAGAAAATTACCCACTGAGCACAATGTACCCTATTAGGGTGCTGGGTATGCTAAAAGCCCATACTTCACCACTATACAGTACATCATGTAACAAAAAGAAACACTTGTACCCCCTAAATATACTTAAATTTAAAAATTTAAATAATGGGGACCATCCTGTAAAAGAAAAATAAATAGTGCTGCTAATTGCAATGGTGCAAATGGAATCTACATCTGATTTCCACCATTTGTAAAAGACGTAAAAAGTGACTAAAGCAACAAACTCCATTAAAATAATACACTTAGGATAAAAATACACTGAGATAAACTTTTTCTTGATCAAGATGGTTCTTTAAAAAAGAATTTCTCAGTCGAAAAAAAAAATGAGAAAATTTCCGTACACTTGAGATGCAGCAGAACTCTGAGTTATGTAATTAGCAGCACCTTCTGGGAAGTATCTGGCATTTCACGATAAAATGCTGAAACTATTTTCTGATAAACTCCTTTTGAAAAATTAAAGTAACTCCACCCAGCTTATAATCATTTTATAACAAACCTAATAATCTTTAACTAGACATGCTTTTTGCTTTTTTTTTTTTTTTAGCTTATGTAAATTCAAGGGGTATAAGTGCAATTTTGTTACATGGGTATATTATGTAGTGATGAAGTCTGGGCTTTTAGGGTGTCCATCACTTGAAGAGTATACATTGTACCCATTAAGTAATTTCTTATCACCCACCTTCCCCCACCCTCCCACCCTTCTGAATCTCCAATCATCATTCCACGCTCTATGTCCATGTGTACACATTATTTAGCTCCCACTTACAAGTGAGAACATGCAGTATTTGACTTTCCATTTCTGAGTTGTTTCACTTAAGATAATGGCCTCCAGTTCCAGCCACGTTGCTGTAGACATGCTTTTTTAAACGACATAATGTAACAATGATTCCCTAACCATTTATTTCCCCCATAACATGCCTCTACCAACAGGAAATCTCTGAATTGGCTTTCTTAGGAGCCTCCTCCCTATGGCAAATTTGAAATAAAACTTTGGTGCGTGCTCACAATCTGAGAAACTGTAACACAAGTACTAAATCATGAGTGGTACTGCCAAACTAGAAACTCTTCTGCTTATTCCAGGAAAGAACATGGGTTCTGGCTGGAGAGGCAATAGTATAAATGAAAGGAAAATCCAGGCCAAAAAATAAAAAAGATAGAGAGAGAGAGAGAGAAAGAGAGAGTTTTCGATTCAGTAAAATCTGGAAGCCAAGGGAGGACAGAGTCTTCTTTAACTGGGGAAAAGAGAAGCTAGATTGAGATGAGACGAGATGAAGAAAAGTTTGTAACTCAGGACACAGACTTCTTCACTAGCAAAAATGCAGCTCTGCTCCTTCTAAGAGAACACACGGGAGTCAGTAAAACAAAAAAAAAAAAATCTAAATTTGGGAGGGTCTGGACAAAATTATTCATACAAATAGGAAAACAAATGAAAGTTTTTAAAAGGTTTGTTAGAGGTTCTCTGACTCTATTCTGAATGTCTGTGTTCCTTCCTATTGTGTCTTCACTGTCTGTAGCAAAGTCTTTTTGGCTGAGTTCCTGAACGACTGCTTTCAGAAAGTCACACTGGGAATCCTCCACAGTCAAGGAACCATACAGGAGATAAGAGCAGGGCTGACTTTTTGAAGCTACTGACCATAAAGTACCCAGATCCCATGGTGGCGATGTCAGAAGAAGAAGCCTGCTGTAAAGCTTGGCCTGGGTTTATCAGATCTATTAATTAAGGTGTGCCTGCCGAGAAAGAAGGTAAGGTTAGGGACTGAAATTCTTAGTCATAGAATAGCTTTAGATCTTTCCATGGTGGCAGAAATAGTAGAGTCTGCTTTTCCCAAAAAGACAGTGACACATTGTCAGTTTCTATAGTTGCCAAGCAGCCAATGTAGATTAAGCAGGGGTCTTCTGAAAATAGTACCCCAGCACAGGGGATAGAATTTCAGATGCATGGCAAGTTTTTTACACCTTCTCTCAAAAATCAATAGGCCTCTGCCTAATCCGTCTTTATCCCTAAACCAAACAAGGACAAAATGAAGCCTACAAAGAAAAAGGGAAACAGGATTCCTATGGTCCTCAACTCCCTCCTCTACTTCTGTGGCTCATTCTATAAGTGCTTGGTAATGGCAGACCTCATCTTAGACATTGTCCCAGATCCTAGGAAGTATTTGAAAAAGTGAATAATGAATAAGATATGATACTTGTATTCAAGAAAATTAGTCTTTTTTTATATGACATCCAAAGATAGATAATTATACATAAGTTTAAAAGTTACAAATTCCATGAGAGTCCAGAAATAGTACCATTAATACAAGGAAATTCAGTGATGAAAAAGTTTGCACTTAAAATTAGTGCAGAATAATGGACTACATCATATTTTGTTCAAAAAGATGGCTATTAGCATCATTTAGGAAAATATAAAATCAGACTTAATCTGAACACACACACACATACACATACCCCACATGAATTTAAGAACTATAAATAAAACAAAACCGTACAAGCATTAGAAAAAATTCTGTTAAAACATTTTTATAATCTTTGGTGCTAGGAAAGGCTTTTCTATGCATAAAGGGAAAGATACTTAAATTTGATTTTTTTAAATATTTTATTTCAGCATATTACAGGGGTACAAATGTTTAGGTTACATATATTGCCTTTGCCACACCCAAGTCAGAGCTTCAAGAATGTCCATCCCCCAGATGGTTCGCACCGCACCCATTAGGTGTGAATATACCCATCCCCTCCTCCCCCCTCCCATCTGCCCAACACCTGATGAATGTTATTACTATATCTGCACTTAAATGTTGGTCGGTTAATACCAGTTTGATGGTGAGTAGATGTGGTGCTTGTTTTTCCATTCTTGGGATACTTCACTTAGTAGAATGGGTTCCAGCTCTGTCCAGGATAATACAAGAGGTGCTAGATCACCACTGTTTTTTGTGGATAAGTAGAACTCCATGGTATACATATACCACATTTTATTAACCACTCATGTTTCGATGGGCACTTGGGTTGTTTCCACATCTTTGCAATTGTGAATTGTGCTGCTATAAACATTCTAGTGCAGATGTCTTTTTTATAGAATGTCTTTTGTTCTTTTGGGTAGATGCCCAGTAATGGGATTGCTGGATCAAATGGTAGTTCTACTCGTAACTCTTTGAGGTATCTCCATATTACTTTCCATAGAGGTTGCACTAGTTTGCAGTCCCACCAGCAGTGTATGAGTGTTCCTCTCTCTCTGCATCCATGCCAACATTTATTGTTTTGGGACTTTTTGATAAAGGCCAGTCTCACTGGAAATAAGTGATATCTCGTTGTGGTTTTGATTTGCATTTCCCTGATGATTAGAGATGTTGAGCAATTTTTCATGCGTTTGTTAGCCATTAGTCTATCTAATTTTGAAAAGTTTCTGTTCAGGTCCTTTGCCCATTATATACCTGTGTTTATGCCAGTACCAAACCATTTTGATTACTATAGCTTTGAAGTATATTTTCAGATCAAGTGTTGTGATGGTCTCCAACTTGTTCTTTTTGCTTAAGATTGCTTTGGCTATCCACAGTTTTTTCTGGTTTCATACAAATTTTAAAATTGTTTTTTCTATTTCTGTGAAAAAATGTCATTAGAATGTTGATAGGAATTGCATTGAACCTATAGATTACCAGGGGCAATTTTAACAGTATTAATTTTCCAATCCTTGAACATGGGATATCTTTCCATTTATTTGTTTCTTGTTCTATTTCTCTCATCAGTGTTTTATAGTTTTCAGGGTACAGATTTTTCACCTCCTTGGTTAAATTTATTCCTAAGTATTTTAAATTTTTTGTAGCTATATTATATGGGATATGTTTCTTGTTTTTTTTTTTCAGATAGTTTGTTGTTAGTATATAGAAATGTTAGTAATTTTTGTATGTTGATTTTGTCTCCTACAACTTTACTGAATTCATTTACTAATTGTATCAGTTTTTTTGTGAAGTCTTTAGGGTTTTCTATTTATATGATCATGTGATCTGCAAACAATTTTACTTCATCCTTTCCAATTTGGATTCCTTTTATTTTTGCTTTGGCTAATATTTCCAGTTCTATGTTAGTTAAAAGTGGCAAAAGTGGGCATTCTTATCTTATTCCTGATTTTAGAGAAAAAGATTTCAACTTTTCACCACTGAATATGATATTAGTTATGGATTTTCATATCTGGCCTTTGTTGCATTGAGGTACATTCCTTCTAATTTTTTATAAGAATTTTTATCATGAAAGAATATTGAGAGTTTTTATCATGAATGTTGAATTTTGTCAAATGCCTTTTCTGCACCTATTGAGATAATAATATGGTTTTTATCCTTCGTTCTGTTAATATGGTATATAACATTTATTGACTTTTTCTGTTCAAACCTTTTCCCCATTTTGCTATTGGTTGTCTCTCTTTTTTGTTTATTTATAAGAGATCATTATGTATTTTGAATATTAATCCTGTTTCAATTGTATTTGTTGCAAAACATCTTCACATTTGTGACTTGTTTTTTTGCTCTCTTTTTGTGTCTCTTGATAGGGAAGTTCATCATTTTAAAGTGAAAAAATTCAGTCTTTTTCTTTATGGTCACATCTTTTAATTTTAATCATAGTTAGGAACTTCTTCCATACTTCATATTATAGAGTTAATTTCTCATATTACCTTCTGAAAGTTTCATAGTTTTGCCTTAAAAATGTAAATCCTTAATCTGCCTGGAATTGATGTTCATGTATGATATGAGGTAGGGATTGAATGAGATTTTTTAAAAAATTACATGTTTGTTTTTACTTTATTCAGTTTCTTCTTTAAATGTAACAGTTACCTAGAAATTTCACTGTGTGAAATGTGACTCATCCAGGGGAACTGAGACAAACCCTCAATTCAGCAGCAGGTGTAAGTGCTACTACATCCTTCTGAGAACCAAGCTAAATTTGTTTTGTGATGGTAGTCTCCCTAGGCTAGAGATTTTCATACTTAAACAGTATACAGAAAAGATGTATTGTTTAGTAAATGTAGTTAAGCACCTCTACTTGTTGGTCATTCTACAACTTAACATGAAGTGAGTAGCTTGACCTCATATGCTGGTTAGCCATTCTTCTAATCACCAATTCCCTTCTGTGACTGTACTTTGCAATGCATTGGGAAGTACATGCTGGGCATCAACTTGTATGTAGGGAACATAGACCAGAGGAGAGCCATTTTTGAGTCTCAGAACTATGCTGCTGAGAAGATCCAAATTATATAGCAAAATTGGCACTTCTTGTATTTGGGTCAGAATGTTCTGGGTATGGAGTTGCAGTGGAAATGTTCTTATGTAACTTACCAAACTTTAGAAAAGGGGATGCATGAGAGATCTGAGTTTAGAATAATTTGCTTTTGAGGATTTGTTGGGAATATATTAGTTCCAGAAACAAAATTAAAAGAAACGAGAAGGGAGATTTTATTTTAAGGATTTTAGTTTCACTGTGAAAACTTGATAATTGAAACAGAAAGAAAACAGAAAGTATTCATTTTTCAAGCTTTCATATTACTGCATTATATTAATAGGATTACTGGCATCTGTACATAATCCTCTCTAATTAGCTAAATTGCATAATCTAAAAAGGTTTGGAAAATAGGGGGTGAATTTTTCCAGAGAGTGTGCCCAAAAATTAGCATAAGCAATGTCATGTGGACCCATTTCAGAATCTCCTCTAATTATTTCTTGATCTTTTTTTCCAAGAGAGCCATCCTTGACTTCAGATTTGGCTTTTAAACCCAATGGATTAACAGGATCAATAGCAAAGTCAGGGAAAATAGGCATTAGGAGAGGGAAAACCACCTATATAATTGGAGGGCTCTTTTACTAGCAAGATATAACTCTCAACACAAACTAGGTTAAGCAAAAGGGAGATTAACTGGAAACAAAACTGTATAACTCATAGAACCAAAGAGGAAACAACGTATTTTCGAAGACCTCAAGGAGTAACTCCTACAATCATCTCTCCTCGCCTCTCTTCAGTCTCAGTTTCTCCAAGTGGGGAGAGGCATAGAACCAGCAGCTCTGAATCTTATACTTTCAGCTTTCTTGCAACAATGAAACAGAAATTTTTCCCCAGAGAACCATTTAGGAAAAAAATCTCAGGAGAGTATTCTGATTGGCCCAGCTTGGGTTAAAAGTCCAGTACTGAACCAATCACAATGCCCAGGGGATATGATAATCTAATTAGATAGGGTTGGGTTGTGTGCACAGCCATGAGGCAAGGAGATAGAGGAGTACTATGATTGGAAACTCCACCAGAATATCAGGTTAAAAGCAAACAAGAACCCTTACTTTCCCACCAAGGCCTCAGAGGTGGACATTTTTGTTACAGGAAGAAGAGAAGAGAAGCTATGTAGACAAAAGCACAAATATTCATCTCACTTTCTATTTCTATCCCAAACAGAAGAGAAGAGATGAGTTGAGTTTTAAAGTCAAGATTACTTAATCACAACTTTTCTTCACTTTATTTGTGATAGAAAGTAAGGACATAAGTTTTCCACAGCTTGTGGAGAATTGAATATTTTTCATTGCAGTAAGTGGTCCAAGCCTGGAAAAGTGGTAGTCAGTGCAAGGTCTGGTGACAGTGGATGACCATTTCCAAATCCAGCTTCTGTAGCTTGAGCAGCATTGTTTGTGTGACATGTGGTCCACCATTGTCTTGCAGGAGGATTGGCCTGTCTCTGTCGACCAATTTCGGTTGCTTCATCACAAGCATCCTTATTATTTTGTCCAATCGGTTGCAGTAGACAGCCACTGTAATCAATTGACCAGGTTTCATGAAGCTGTAGCGGATAATACCAGTGCTGGACGACCAAACAGACACTATTAGCTTTTTTCGATGAATATTGTCAAAAAGAATCCACTTTGCATCTCACCTCACAATACGGTGTAGAAATGGTTAACCTTTATGGTGTGACAGCAAAAAAAGGCGGACTTCAAGATGACTTCTCTGCTGACACTCATTTAATTCACGTGGAACCCATCTGTCCAGCTTCTTTACCTTGCCGATTTGTTTCAAATGGTCCAATATTGTTGGAATAGTAACGTCAAACCTTGCTACTAATTCACACATAGGTTGAGATGGATTTGCTTCCACTACAGCTTTTGGCTCATCATTATCCACCTTGGTCTCAGGTCGCCCACATGGCTCATTTTCAAGATTAAAATCACCAGAATGGAACTTCTCAAACCATTGACGTACTGTTCATTCATTAGCCACATCCTTCGCAAACGTTTCATTGATAATTTGAGCTGTGTGCCCAGCATTGCTTTCAAAATGGAGCTCATATTCACAAATAACACAAATTTTTTTACTTATTCATGGTTTCACAAAAATTGCTCTAAAAAAATTTGAAAGATAATCACAATCTAAAATGTGCATTTGAAAGACTGAGGATGTACCTTCATAACAAAAATTAAACAAAAAGTGTCAAAGTGAACTGTCAGAGATATCAACTGTCAAACTTAGTACTTAAGGAAATCAGACATTTCATACTTAATAACCTAATAATTAAAAGTGGAGCATCTCTCCTGGCTATGGTTAAAGAGAGACTAATGGAAGAAAAGTCATAGAGATGTGATGTTTCTTGCTCTGAAGATGGAAGAAAGGGACCAGGACTTAGGCAGTACAGATGACCATGAGAAGCAGGAAAAGGCCAAGAAACAGATTCTTCCCAGAGCCTTAAGAAGGAACTTGGCCCTGTTAACATCTTAACTTTAGCCCAATGAGACCTTTTGTCAGACTTCTGGCCTACAGAACAGTTCTTATTATGTTTAATAAGTGTGTGTTGTTTTATAACACTAAGTTTGTGGTAATTTGCCATTGCAGCAATAGACAACTAATATAAGGTGATATGAAATTATTTACAAAAATTTGATTAAGAACAATAGACCATACACAACACGTAGTCTGTTAATGTTATTTGCTTCCGATGATGAGTAAAAATTGTAAAATAGCTGTGCTAGGGGGCTTTCAAGTTCTAGTCAGAGGATTTTCCAATGAGTGAGTGAGATGAGAGGGCACAAGTTACACCATGTTCACAACTGGTGATGTAGTCCCTTGTGTCAAAAGGTCAGTGTACAGATATAGTTTGGTTTTTTTTCTTTCCTGACTTTTTCTTCCAGGTAGCCTAAATTATGGAAAGATTTCACTTGGCTTTAGGAGATTTTAGCCAGTGAGTGATATGTTTCTGTTTCTCATAAAACACACTTACAGAGACAGGAACCGTGAAGAAAGGGGGTTCGCTGCATAGTTTCTGTCTCTTTTCCTGACCTGAGAGACAGAAGCTAAGTAGGGGGTGAGCAAGTACAGTGTGGGTCTGCATCTGCATTATAGACCAGAACTGTAGAAATAAGCCATTCTCTCTGTAGGTTTCAATGATGCCGGCAATAATGCTCTCGATCATTGGAGGCAGGAATAATTGGAACCCAATCTATCATCAGGAGAATCACCACTCTAAAAAGAACTCAACTGGCACCTGTTGTGGTAGAATAAAAATCCTGAAAATTGGCACCACTTCCTTCTTTGTTCAAATACTCAACAAATGAAAAAGTTCTAAAAATATTCAAATGTCAAACAGTGGATAAACTAAAGAGAATCAAAGTAAACTGTATGCAAATTACATAAGCCAGTCTGCCACATCTGGCCATTATGTTATCAAATACAAGCTCCTTGAGGACAGGTACTTTATTTGCTCACTCCTTTACACACAGTGCCTGACAGTGGACACTTAATGCAAACATATTGAATATATGAAGAGCATTCTAATCCTATCATGACTTCATCAGGTCCCAGGATGTCCTGTTTGGCTTGAAGTCATCCTAAGAGAATACGATTCTGAATTTCCTCTAGCTGAAGAACAGCCAATTCCAGAATACTTCTTCATTTTGCCTGGCAGTGCATGCCAGTCGCTTAAAATGAGCAAGAATCCTTGTGGGTGTTATAAAGACACGCACCAGCAGCTGCTTACCTCCAAGGGAAGCCCAGACATTAGATGTCTAATATCAACCGCTTCAATGACATGATAGTGATGTCATTTGAATCTTTTAGTGCCACACAGCTTCTGTCTCCTTCTTTCCAAACAGAGAGCAATAACCTCTTCCCCCCTTGGGCCTTTGTGCCAGCTGTTCTCTTTGCTTCGAATGCTCTCTCCCAGAATTTTGCAAGGCTGGCTCCTTCTTATCATTCTTGGCTTAGCTCAAATGTCACCTCCTGAAAGAGGCCATCCAATCTAAAGTAGTACCACAACCTCTCTTTATCACATTACCCTGTTTTATCACTAGCTCATATTCTCTTGCTGCTTCGATTTGGTGTTTGCTTTTGTTTTAGTTTGTATAAAGACTGTACTTTCAGGATCATTTCTATAGTTCATTTTGGTTTGTTTATTGTCTGTCTTCCCACTAAAGTTTAGCCCTTTGAGAGAAGGGACCTTTTCTTCCTTCTTCACCTCTGTGTCCCATTTCTAGAACATAGTGTATGTTCACAATATATGTTTAATAAATACTGTTGAATAAATGAATAAATGCGTCAAAGGTAAGTTGATGGGACCCATTTAATAGACAATGTCACAGTACCTGAGCAAGGCCTGGGAATCCAGCTCCAGCTGGCAGACAGAACAAGAGACTGACTAGCCAGCTAGTGTCCCTCCCCCTGCATCCCCCAAACCCAACAGGTACTCTTTCACCCCCTGCTGGGGCATCGCACACACCATCTGAAATGCTCTGGGTGGTGGGAGAGTTTCCTGCAATCAGAGCATGAGGCCCTCCAGGCAGAGACAGTTCCTTACTCAGTTTCCTGTCTCAAGCACCTGGCATGTGGCAGGCACCATCGGGGCACTCATTAAATGTTTGGCTGAAGGAATGAAATTGTTGAGAGCTGTGGTCAATAGAACTGAGCTTAAGTAGCATCTTTGCTATGGAATAGTTAGGTGACTTTGGCAAGTCTTATACTCTGTGAGCCTCAGTTTCCTCATTTGATTCATAAACATCAAGTGAGATAACAACAATGTAGAATCTCCTAATATACAGTCAGTTTTCAAAAGACATTTGTTTAGTAAAAAGGGCTATTCAGTTTAGTGAAACTTACTCTTTTGGATGGAAAAAAGTGGCAACCACCATTCTGAAATCTAAGAACAAGAAACATAATTTATTATTCCATAAATATCTAGACTCATATTTCAGTTTTACGTTAAGGAAAATATGGGAAGAGCAATAAAGATAAAATCGTGTTTTCCAAAGCTACAAGAGGGAATGATAATTAAATAGCGATATGATTTTTCTTTTAATACAGTTCTTGAGATGAATAAAGAAATCACGGAATGTTGCCAGGATTTGCCACCAAAAGTGTTTTAATTCCTCCTTAAGATACAGAAACGTATATTAGATCTTCCTTGTTTTTTGCAGAAAGAAACATTAATGTCATGATTCAAGAGTGTTCACAAACTTTCACAGTGTAATGAGCCCATCTTGTGGCCTTTTATAATATTGCTGCTTCTAAAGTGAAATATTACTTGTTAACCATAGGTTTAAATGGTGTTTTTTATTCAGCAAACAACTTTTGGGCACTTATTCTTTCTCTTACTGTGTTCCAGGTATTATGCTGACTGTTGGGAATGATAGAAAATGTAAAAAAAAGAAAGAAAAAAAAACAAAAAACAAGGTTTCTGCTCTGAATTCATGTAAATCTAAAGGCGACAGACTTTTAGGCAGAGATATTACAATAAAATAGTTAAGTGTTGTTACACAAAGGTATGAACCTAAGTTACTATGCCAGAGTTAGGTGTCCCCAGAACTCAGAATGAAACTGCTATTTCCCCACTTCCAGGAATAACTCTGATCACTAAAGAAATCATGTATCGTTTGAGTCTGGATTACATATTAATTTCTAGTCTGCCACTACATGAAGACATGGTACAGATTTTCTTAACCTAGTGAACCCCCAGAAACCCGAGTATGCCTTGCTTTCATCTGAATCACCTGTTCTCAGAGTGTACCAAGTAGAATGATATTTTTAAAGTAGCTTCCTATGTATGCTCTGTACTGGTAAGCAGGTTCTCTCTTTCCCTGTGCCCACTCACAATTATAGTTTTAAGGAAATGAAAACACAAAAGTCTTTTAAGGAAGTGAATGATATGAAATGGAAATTTCAATAAGGCAGGAAAAGGAAAGGGAATGCCCATTTTTTCCAACCTGATTGTTTCAGCAAGAAAATGGGAACAGACATAGGGGAGGTAAGCAATCAGATGTGTCCCCAACATCCTAGCTTCAAAGCTCTGTGGGAGGAGGAGGTTGTAATAGACTTGGGGGAGCAGTCTTCATCTGAGACACTAAGAGGATGTCATTATGCAGAGTGGCCCTTGACCAACAAATGGCCATACCCAGTATGACCGAGACAGTGGAGAGGCATGGTCAACAATAGGCAGAGAAAGCTATTGTCCCTCTATTCCTATGTGACAGAAATGCTGGGATGAGAACCCATAGGCCAATTGTGGGGTCTGCCATAGCAGGGGCAAAGCTAACCTCTATTGCCTCTGTTGCAGGGTGAGGGTTCTTGGCCAAGGTCAAATGGAGGGAGTAGCAGAGACTCAAATGAGCAGTGCTATCAAAGGCTAAAGAGAAGCCAAGTTAACAGGAAGGGGCAATCAGAATCAGATCTTGACTAAGCTGAGAAAAAGTAAAGCACAAGTTTACCCATCAGAGAGGTCTGTACTGGACTCTAGTAGAATCCAAGAATTAGAACAGATCAAACATGCCTCAATAGCTAGCAGCCGCCCACACCTAAAGATGCCATGTACACTACATCCGTACACCCTGGTTCCTGCATCTCTCTGTCCCTTAAGTACAGACTACAGCTTTCACTTGCTTCTACAACTTATGTCCCCACACATCTCATTCAGCAAAACAAAGTTTATTCCTAAGAGTCCATCCCCCTCTAACAGGATAAAAGAAAAAACTGGAAAAAGCTAATTAGTTTTAAAATATATCCTGTTATAACATTTTTATGTCCACAAGATTGAACATAGGGTTTCGTGGCAAAAGCAAATTTAAAATAATCTTGAAGGCAGAGAGAGAGCAGATTTTAAGCTTGGCATAGGTTCTTGGAAAGACCTGTGCGGTAGAAGTGTGCAAGGTGAGCTAAAATTTTCTTCCTCTTCTTTTCCTCTTTATTCATTCAATTCCTTCAACAAACATTTTTGAGAACCTACCTTACACCAGATACTATGCAGGTAATTAGTACAAGTATAATTTAAGAGACAAGGGACATTTCTTTCCTCCAGAGTTTTCAGATCTGGAGACTAGATGAGTTCTTCAGCAATCCAGTCAACAAAGATGTGTTGGGTATTGGCCAAGCACCACACACTGTGCTAGGCACTAGACAGTAACAGTAGTATCAGAAATTAATATCAGAAATGAAACAGGCTGTAGAAAGATCAGATCAAGTAAGCTTTCATAGTTTTATCAAGACAGTCAATGGATTCTGGAGCCAGGCAGATGAACCAAGAATACAAGGATATTAAGAGTTCCTTCAGATCACTCTGTTGCAGGGTTGCTCTCCCTACAATTCCCTATTAAAGAATTAAGATCAATTCCCAAGTTAAGAGACTTTATGTCAAGTATCAGCATGATGATTTCCTCCCCAAATTCCTTTTAAATAAATAAAATCTCAATTTCCTTCCTGTTCTTCCAGCCCTCATTCATTCAATTTATTCAATAGCTATTTATTAATTGCTGCTATGTGCCAGCAAAATGGTACTGGATGCTTGAGATACAATCATAAACGAGATCTTCTGTCAGTTCCTACAGCACATTTCTTTTCCATCCATCCTCCCTATCTAAAGGGCTGTGGAACTCTAGATTTCTTTCCTGGCATGAAGCCCATTCACCTCATCACCTGCCTCAGTAACTGCTATCAACCACCGAGGTGCCATGTTGCTCCAGCAGCATAATGAACCCAGGGCTTCTCTGAGAGGCTCTCACCTTCCCTGAGTTATGGAAAGGGAAGCAGGAAAGGGGACTCTTTCGTTCTCCTCTCCTTGTTCTAGGCTCCTCTGCCTGGACCAAAGAGGGCTTTTGTCTTCTCCCTACGTAACATAGCCTGCATTCTCCTTACCCTGGAGCTCACCGTGAAAGTCTATCCTAGTCCTCCAAGCTATTGATTATTAAAGGAGAGCTTTTGGAATTCAGGAAACTCTTTTCTCCTTGGGCTGACTAACTTTTGCAACTGACAGCCTGACTTTCAAGAATATTGTCTCACTATGGATTATTAAATTCAAAACTGACCAGTGACCTCATTATTCTAGCCTGTCTTTGCCTTCTTCCTAAATCAATGAATGGATGAAGAACTATAAGACAACAAGAATAATTTCAGCAAAGGGTAGCAGGGAACCTCAGCTGAAAATCTCCAAACAGGATCCTCTTGCTTATATTTGAATCATTATTTGAAAAATGTCAGTTTCTCTCATCATGCTGCAAGTATCTTTACAACAGGGACTATGTTCTCCTGCCAGTGTGTCTCCAGTTAATGAAAACATGGTCCTTGCCCTCGCAGTGTTAGACTGTTCAGACAGACAATTAAACAAACAATTACAATTCAATGTGTTGTGTTCTATAACAAGAAACTACACAATGCCTCAGGAGAATATTTGAGGGTGACTTAACCCAGACTTGATCACCAGAGAAGGATCTCAGGGGAAGTAATAGAAAACCTGGGACCTGAAGGGTAAAGAGAAGTTAGTCAACTAAAGGTCATTTGTGAAGGACTCTATTATAAATTATGCATCAGAGTTTGGATTTATTTCTAAAGGCAATAGAAAGCCACTGATGGGTATAAATAGGGGACTAGGACTTTTTAAAAGGTCACACTGTAGGATAGGGATTGAATACAGAAGAATGCATGGAGGTGGGCCAGTCTGTGAGAATATGTTGGTATCAATATAACAGTATTCCAGGCAAGTTTGTAGATTTCCAAGTGGCCTGGCTCAGGATGATGACAGTAAGAAAGGAGAGAGATCGATAAGTTGGTGACAAATCAGGGAAGGAATGAGAGGAATTTAGGGCATTTGCTGTGTTTCTGGCTTGGGCAACTTGATGATGCCATTGACCAATGTGAAAAACAGGAGTAGAAATGGTTTTGTGAACAATCTCCAAATGCCCTTGGGAGCAGTTGTACATACAGGCTCCATGCTCGTATATTCCTCAATAAATATTTTGATTGCCAAAAAGATCGTGTTTAGAAATTCATGTATGAATATTATTTTGAAAGAGAAAAAGCACAAGTTACAAATTTTAAAAGGCTGATCAATACTACAAAATTCACAAAAGCCAGAAAAATAATAAGTTTATTAATTAGCTACCTGACACTCCTTTATAATGTTTTTCCTATATTTTTGGCTGCATTCTCTTTGATCATCTCTTCATACGACAAAAAAATCGTAATGTTTTATATAAAGAGAATAAAAAAATTCATTCTTTCCTCTAGCGTGATTAAAGGAATTTGGTTTTTTAACTATTGTTAGTTTAGAAAAGTGTCTTTCAGTTTTACAACTCATTATAAGAAATGCCTTATAAATTTTTAGAATTGTTGTTGAATTTTAAAAGTCTCTATCAAGTTTCTTTCATTGTAAAATGAAAGATTTGGAAAATTTTCCCACGGACTAGCTTCTGACTCCATCCATTTATTCCTTGTTTCTTATTCAGTAATCACTTCTATTCCTGGTCTCATAAGACACATGTATATTACCAAAAGACCTCTGGTCATGCACCTTCGTATCATAACAGTGAGTTAGTTGACATGGCAGGTGGTAGGGATATTCTTAGAACCTATTCCTACACTAGGATAGCAAATAATAACCATACAGAAATGACTACAAACCATGTAAACACTATTCACTAAAGCTAAACTAATTGTATTTCCTATTCTACTGTCTCTATTAGCTTTACC